>VZTT01013752.1:233378-250328 GCA_013400855.1 Buphagus erythrorhynchus | reverse complement strand
ACATGAACATACTGTTGGCTTTCAGTATTCCCGTGATTTTCCATGCCCTCCTTGCACACTCTGATCCAGGAATGACATTGTGACTACACTGAATAGAGAGAGCTGAGTTCTGCTGTTAGTAGCAGGATTCCAGGTGTTACCCTAAAACTTCTTTGAGGGGACAGGAATCAGAGTCTTCTCCTCACATAAAGTTCTGTGAAGTAGGAATAAATTTTTTAGGATGAAGAAGAGTTAACAAGGTAAAATCTTGTCACAGACCTTGTTTTCCAGGCATCTTGTGTGTTTCCTCAGACATGGGGGTAAGTACAATAAAGACCTGTAGCTGCTGTTTAACTGTGTGGCTTCTTTAAAATGAATCTTTAAGGCCAATTCCTGATTCACTGATAAGTGAAATTTAGGTTAAGCTTCTTCCCCAATACTCTTGGTTTCCTCCTCTAATGAAACATTATACTGCAGTGTGGCCTCTTGTAAAGGCTGTAGAAACTTGAAAGTCTCTCATACTTGGTTATCAGGCTATTCCTACCTGGTCATTTAAACTGCTGGAGAGGTGATTCCTTTATCAGACACCACCAACATCATCAACACAGCTAAAGGCCTGTTAGTTTGACTACAGAAAATGGTGCACTCATGCAACTACCTTGTCTTAAACAGTCTTTTTCTCTGTTCAAGAGTTACAGCTTTAAGGATTTTTCTCAGAAGGATAACTCAGCTTATTTTAAGTAGCTGTAGTTGAAATTGTAGCCCTGCAGTGTCAGATGATGTGTTGTGCACAGTTCTGCTTTATGAGCTTACAACTCAGCATTCAAGGGGTGAGGAGAGACAGAGCATTAAAAAATCACCAGGAAAAAGAACTGTATTTATTTAAAGTAACTGTAAAGCAAGCCAGGTAAGCAGTCCAAAATTACCAGCATCTCTGCAATCTTGTTAAGGAGAATTTGGCTGTAGCATTTCCCAGAAACAACCTTTGATGAGATAATTGCTAATATTTAATGTTTCCTATCCTGAGTAACATTTCAATACAAGCTGGTTTAAGTAAAACCAGAATTCAACTGACATCAATTCTAAATGTCAAGTCCTGTAAGTCAGGCCCATGCCAAGAGTCAGCCTTCTGTGGGTGAGCAGCACTAGAGACAAATCCTTGTGCTAGTTATTGTCATGATCGCTGTATTTTATTGTGTGGTTTTGGTATGTGAACAACAAATAGAATTAAAACTAAGACATCTTCTACGTCCATGAAGGAACTTCCTTAAATTCTTGCAGCCCTAACTACCCTGCAAGAGGAAACCATAATGCTTCAAAATGGCATTAAAGTTATACACAGAAATTCTGCTTTAAACCAGGGCCATAAAAAACCATGATGATCAAGTACTTCGGATGTTACAGATGATTTCTTTGGTTTAATTCCTTATTTTCTTCTACCAACACCTTGATACAGCAGTTTCTGCTAAATCAGTGCAAGAGGAAAACACTAACTATATTGGTTTCAGTTACAATGTACCTGAATGTACACTGTATTTTACTTCTTCACCAAAAATTTGGTGATATCACTGCCATACTTTGTAGCTAAAGACCTTCTCTTCAGCTGGCTTCTTTCCTTGGCCTGTTTTGCAGTTCTCTGCAAAAGAAAGAGACAGGTTGGTTCAGTGAGTATTGATACTTTGCAACACATCCAGCAGAAAGCATTAGCCCACACTCAAACTTGTTGCAGTAGACAGCATGATGAAATGCAAATGTTTAAGGCAACATTTTCCCAAATCCAGAAGAAACTGTCATATTGTAATAGTTTAACACTGCCTTTCCACCTTGGCTGTATGGGAGGGAGAGGCTGTGAGCACGGGGATTCTGCAGCAGGAGGGAGCAGGGCTGAGGAGGAGCCTGAGTGCAGTTTCCCCCCATTATTCCCCATGAGAGGGCCAGGATTCCTGGCTCCACATACTGACCTCCCTGTGGCAGGCTGTGCACAGGGTCTGAAGGTTCTCCAGGGAGCACTGTCCTCCTCCACTGTACACGGGCTGGATGTGATCCACCTGCCAGAACTGCCCCTCTGCCGGGCTCCTGATCATCTCATTCAGCTGCAGCACACAAAGGACATGGCACGGGTGAGACACTCCTCAACTACATTGACATCCTACTGTAGGAACAAGGAAGTTCTGGGAAGTAGCTATCTATAGTTTTCATCAAGATAAATAAAACCAGACTTGGCATTTTTAGTTACTCCCACTGGACAAGCAACAGCTGTAAGTAGCTGGCACCTTTTCACCCAGCCCTGGCTGCACTTGCACCTCCCTACAGAATCAGAGCTCTGATGCCTGTGCCTTTTAGAGGTGTTAGAACACAATGGGATTGAGTTAATTTGATTGTTTTTAAGGACTTGTTTTTTCTTGTTCTGTTGTTGGTGCTAGGTTACCTTTCTATCTTAAATCTAAAAAAAAGTAAACCTATCTAGGTTAGAAACCCCAGAACCATCACCTGCCCAAGGGGAAGGTGAGACATCCAAGAGCTCTCCAGAAGTTGCTTCCTCTGGCTCCTGGGTGCATCCCTGACGCTGAGATAAAGCTCCCGGGCGTTGTGCTGGCAGCGCTGGCACACGCCGTGCTCGATCTGGAACACCTTGGAGCGGAGGTAGCTCTGGCTGGAGCGGATGGAGAAGTCCTCCTGGCAGGCGTGGCAGCAGAAGCGCGTGTCCCAGGCGCGGGCCGCGCAGCCGGGCGGGGGCTCGGCTGTTGGCTGCTGGCAGCTGAGACACAGCGGGGTCCCCTGCCTGTCCAGGGCCTGCAGGTACCCTCTGGACACGGACAGGGAGGAGCCTCTGGTGTCAGTCTGCCCTGGAGGAAGGGCTGAGAGATCATCTCCAGTTTCTGAAAGCAATCTGATGGCAGAGAACAAAGTACAGCTCTGGATAAATGATGTATTCAGCAGCCCAGTTCATTGGGGGGGCGGTTTATGCACTGTGTATTTCAATTACATGTCTTTTATGTTCTGAAAAAACATTTTAGCTGAAATAATATCTTGCTCAGATTGATCCTTTACTTGGTTTACATTTCCATTTAAACAAAATTTGGCAATACGACAAGGCAGATTTTTCTTCTGCACATCTTACTACGCTCAGTTATTAGCTGAAATAATGCTGTATTTATAAAGACATGGTGATTTCTGTCGGGCATGTACACATACAAAAGTAAAGTGTTTCAGCCCTCTCTTTAACATAAGTCATAAAGTCAAAGGAAAGATCCTGGTTTCTCCTTACAATCTTCATGGCTGCCTATCAATTTCCTAATCAAAACAAAGTAGGATACACAGTGCTTGTTTAAGAAAAATTTTTAAAAGGGCAATTCCTGTTTGGAATTTTCACTTCTTTGCTCCTTTTTTTTTTTTAATTCTGAGGCAAAATAGGAGGAATTCTGTGTCCCCAATTTGATGTTGACCTCACAAGAGGGCTGAGCTAACATTCTTTTCTCTAACTGAATCACATAACTATTCTCTTGTTTTGTTTTAGTCAGACTCAGTTAATTAGCAGCTCTGTCAGCAGAAACAGATGAAATCTAAATCGTTGGAAGAATAAAACAGAGCTCATTAGCACTACAGCAAGTTTCTTATCTAACTACTGTACTTCAGCAAAGCAGACACTCATAGCAAATAATTTTACTACCATTAAAAAAAATGTGGCAAAATAATTTAATCATCCAACTGCATCAATAAACCTACTTTGTGGATGGCTCAGGAGAAGCACCTTTGTCCAGAGAAGTCCCCATTTCTTTGGAGATGAGGCGAACGCTGCCCCCGCTGCTGCTGGCCTTGGAGAGTGAGGCTGCTGCCACATCCTCCCTGGTCACATACCTGAGAGAGTGACAAATCCTGTCAGCAAAGGGAGCAAGCTCCCTCGAGGAACATCACTCTGAGCTGCAGCACGATTGGTACAGCACATTCTCTTCAAACATTCCTCATTTTCTGGATGAGAAATGAAGAAAGTTTGGGAAAATGTGCTTCATATACTTGCATATTAAATATCTTTTTCTAAAAGTGAATTCTAACTAGTGAACAGGTAACTTGGTTTGTGTATAACAATTAAAAAATGACTGCAATTTGATACTGCCTGACAATGAAACCTGAAAGGCATTTTGTTTCAGTTAGGTGAAGTCTCAGTGACACTGAATAATCCAGAAGCTTTACAAGCTCTGGAGGACTCCTTGCTCTGTTAGCTATGTTTGATCTCCCTGCTTTATTTTCATGTGAAACCCTGTAGAGCACAACTGCTATTAGTTAAAAACTTAAAACTGCTTCACAGAAACCACTATTCAGGCAACTTCTTCTGAGGACATCTCTGTACTGAACATCTGCCAAAACCTACACTCCACCTTACAAGGCTGCTGTGGGTCCTGGTAGGTTTTCTAACAGATTTTTCCTACACTTTATGGAAGGACACAATCAGGCAAGAGGTTAAGAAACACTTATTACCCTTTGCTTCTTATATTACCGGAATTACAAACTACTTATTTACTTAATTCTTACCTACAGCCAAAATAGAGTCACTCTGAGGAATTTAGCAGTAGGGATTTAGGAGAATAAGGTTTTAGATGGTTTGTATGACATGTTCTGTGCAGAGCAATGACAACACTGAGGCTAAAAATTTCTGTCAAGGAAGACCACATCAGAAAAAGGAAAGAAAGGAAATCAAAGGTACATTTAGGCTTTAAAAAGGATCAAACACCAGCCCTTTTCAGTAACACTCAGCAAAGAGAGCCACAGTTTTGAGAAATGTCAACCACAGCGAACAATACTGTTACAGAAAAAAGAACTGGAAAGGGTTAGAGTTGGCTGTGAATTATGAATAAAACATTATCTCATTGATGGCAACTAATGATTTATTTCTGCTTCCAGGTGGGGAAAACAAGATGCTTTGACCTTACTTTTCTGTTGTGGCCCTGAGGTCAGGGTTTGTTTTTTTTTTTTAAAAACACCTGGCAAGTTCCAGATGTTGAAACAGGCAGTGCAGCAGAGCCAGAGCAGCTGCTGAATGGGGCACAGAGCTGGGCAGGGAAGGAGACACTTCCAGCAGATTCACCAAAAAATGCCTGGCTGACTATGTGTCACTCTGAGACAAGCAATCACTGAATGTCCAGTTCAGACTTAGCATCATTCCACTGAAGGTCACATTAAATAAATCAAACTTCCTGCAGTAATTAGTAGGAGCAATTAAAACCAAACCCCATATACCTCTTTGTGCTGCTGCCCACCGACTGCTTTTTAGACAACTCCTCTGCAGCATGAATGGGACTACAGAATATCTGACCACTTTTTCTGACAATCTTCTGTTTCATTGCTGTTAGATGAGTCCATTCTTTCACAAACCTCAGGATCTGTCAGTGAACACAGCAGTCAGCAGCAGGACAGGCTTTGCACAGAGCTAATTACAGTGAAACAGTGCCATGGATTAGTGCATTCTACACTGGCTGGAAACAACTCCTGCATTTAGAGATGGTGCTTTCAGGTAACTCTCCACACCCTCATCCTCCGTCTGTGGAACCCACTCAGTAGCTGCTTCATACAACAGCTGGTTGAATCAGTCAGGTATCCATCCCCATTACAAATTTAAATTCCAACCTTGCTGGAGAACCTACAGAAAGAATCAGTTTTTTTCTTACATGATGGTTTACTGTTCGGAAAATCAGATTTTAAGTTAAGCAGATAATATTTCCCATCGTTTAAATCTGGATTTCCTTACTTGAGTATTTGTGTTTGCATTGCTCTTCTCAAACCCCATTATGAATGGGATCTTTATTCCTAAATTAACTGAATGTCTCTGTGGAGCTGTGCCTGACGCTGCTTTGAAAACTGTTAGTAGACCAAAGGGAGAGTGAAGGCTTGCTCAGGCCTGCAGCTCTGATACAATCTAGAACATTCTTGTTTAGAGTGCACTCCATTTAATTCAGAACCTTTAAGAAGTTATTTTGTTGACTTATGAAAGTTAGTAACTAATCCTGTAAATGAGAAATGAAATGATGCCTGGTTGATTCCTTCTACTGCATGAACAGGAGACACAATAATTTGCCAGAGTAACAGACTGCATAATTAACATTCACATCAACATCTGTAAGATTGCTTTGATGAAACTGTGCCTATATCCCAAGGCCTTCATTTTTAAAAAAGTAAGTAATCTTCTGCATTAAATATTATATTGCTGTGCCAGTAGAACTTGTTCTTACCAATGCACGATTTTTTTTATTCTGGAAAGTCTCTGGTAAATCTTCCCAGTTATCCAGCTGTATGTCCAATGGAATGAAATTATGATTCAGTGGTTCACAATCCTAGACAAGCAAACAGTTTTGTTTACAGATGCAGTGTACCACAATGTAGAAAAAGTAATCTGTTTCAAGTCAATTCTCCTCCCTTCCTACTAAATTTAGTCCCTCAAGGTCAAATTTTTCCAGAATTAACAATAAGGCACAGAGATAACAGCAAAAATGCAAGAATGATGATTCATACTGATCTACCTAAAAGTAACAAGACTGACCATTTTAACATTTAATAGATCTGATTCTTTTCTTTGCAAATAGTTCAGACACACAAACTGCCTTATATTAAATTGAAATTACAATCCTCTTGACTGAATTCTAAGGGAAATGAATGATTGGAGATAAGAGAATGTCACTTCATTACAATTTAAAATAAGAATTCTTGAACATTGTTTATCATATTTCTTTTTAATGTCTGAAAAAGTTCTCCACTTAATTTTTAAAGGAATAAGTTGTCCCAGTGGGTACATCTAGCCAAGGAACTTATTGATGATTCACAAGCATTTGAGAGGAGTCAAAGCAGAATTCCCTTGTGTCTCACTATTCAGCAGATTTTGTGCAGTATCTGGCACAATTAATCTCTAATCCCAGCAAAACCCACCCAAAATGCATCTTTGTCTGAATAAACTAGGCAGCAGCATGCATTGTAAGTACATTTAACAAATTTTCAAATACAAGAGGAATTTTTGACTCTTTTTGATTTTTCACAGCTGCATCAGCCTCATAAAAATGTCTCATCCCAAAGACTTGCCCTGAGTTATCTGTGCTGCTTTAGTGGCACCTGAATACACTAATTCACTCAGTACTTTGAAGAAATCTTCCCACTGGACTTTCCTATTACTTGAAAGAAAAAATTGGCAAGTTCTGATCTCCCCTTGAATAATGACCTGGAAAATTCCCAGCTGCTGGTTTCTGTACCCAATCACCACTGCAGATTAATGATAATATGCTTTATTCAGGAAGTTACTGACTTATACACAGCATCAATGTTGAGCTTTCTGAAAATGTGGTGGCAATATTTTATTTACTTAGTGTGTCAGGATTTACTGCAATTTTTTATTTGAATTTTGAATGTTACTCTATTCGAATTATTTTGTGATAAGACACTGTAATAATAAAAAAGAAATTTTAACCAACTCTCACTGGCATTTCTAACAGATGATTTAAGGTATCAGCCCAATTCTGTAAGTCAAGAGAAGTTTTGGAAATTATGTATCTAAGGAATTATTACTTAATTCCATTGAGAAAAAGAACTAGAATGATAAACTACATAATTTTTGTACATTTCAGTTAATACAAAAATATTAATGCTTTTACATCAAACAAAACAAAAGAGAGCATACAGAAACATTTCATAGGCCAACATTTTCCTCTGCAATTTTAAAATGACAATAACCATGCATATTTCAGGTTTACCTTTGTATAGAGGTGGATTCTATCAGTATTCTTGCTTGCACAAAACATAAGCCCATCATATATTTGGAATGTGTCTGATTTATCTACAACAAAAAAAATGTTTGCATTAAAATTTTTTATTCATTCATTCTACTCTGACATTTAAAATATTATTAAATATGTATCTAATTCCAGAACAACATAAGGTGCAGAGCTCAAGAAGCAAACTATGAAGGCATTTGTGTATTTTATTTTTCTGTTTCTCCTGAATGACCCATCATCTGTTTTGCCTGTGTCTTGTCCTGAGTTCCAGTAAAACCATCCACATTCCCAGCTGCTGTTTTGACACAGTCCTGAAGTCAGCCAGCTCTGGTTTGCTCCAGGAGCTGTGTGGAAAGGCTGGGCTTATCCAGCATCTAAATTCAACAAATGGCCCATGCTGGTGTTTGTACTTCTGTGTTTCAGAGGAGTAAGTTTTTATTTAAAAGCCATTTTTCATGCCAGAGGTATTTAATTCAGTTTCACAATGGGATAGAATTGTTCTTTCAGAGTCCCACTTTACCTTCTCCACATTCTTTTTCACTTTCTTCCTTTTCAGTGCCCTGTTCTCTGATTTCAAGGGATTGATGGGCCCCCAATTCCCCCAGATTTCCTCTTCTGCCTTCAGCACTGCCCTCTGCTCTCTCTCCATCTCTCCTGGGTTCCTCTGATACTCCATCCTCAGTCTGGCTCCTGGGAGCTTCACCATTTCTCCCATCTAAAGACAAAGAAACAAGCAATGCGATGATATGTGTTACTTGGCAGGTACCTAATAAAAATCTGAGACAGGAACACCTCACTGAAATACAAAGAAATGGCATTGTATTCTCTAATACTGTTATGGTGCAATCACTTAGGAAGTTAGAGCTAACTTTAATGGTAGTAGAACAAACACATGGAACAAAGTTTTTTAATTTATGTAATCCCATGCACCCAGATTAATGTCAAAATATATGTGTAATAAACAATGCAGTTACAAATCCTATATTATATACAGTCATTGTATACCATAAACACACAAAGTAGTTTTCCAGGCATTGATTTATAGCTGTGACACTCAGAAGCTGTCCTTACTTGAACAAGTCCAGAGATTTAAATAAATAAAAAAGGAAGCAAAAAGAACCTTACCCATGGCTTTGCAACTGAAATGACAAACATCGGCATATATTTATAAAAATGTTCCATTAATTTTCCAGATAGCTTAAATAAATTTAGTAAAAGAAATCTACTGTGAGCTGGTGGAGAAAGAAAAGCCATATCTTCCAGATAATGTCTCTCATGACAAATACACAATGCTCAAGTTAATAAAACTCCAACACCACACTACTTAGTTTTGAAAGGTAAAGGAAAGCTTTGCTGTTTAATTGTAATCAGAATAACCATAAACCTTCTAGGAATATGAGAGGGACATCTGCTGCAAAGAAAACAGAGGATATATTCTTCCTTATGGAATTTATATTCTGTTAACATTTTATGGGCATTTTTCACTTGTTTAAAGTTAGACTCATGTAAAAGATCCTTGGGAAAAGCAAGTCTAAGAAGGATCACTTGAGGGGTATTTATTCATGTAAAGACACAACTCTTCATATTTTCCTGGATTTCTGTGTAATCATAGGTTCAAAATAATTGTATTTTCTGAGCCTGATCACAACTGAAATGAAAGTGCATCTTTCCCTCTGCAGCACCCCTTACTCACCATCCCTGCTCTGGGGGCAATGGCACATCTCACAGTAAGGCAGCAGAGCATTGTTAATGTAAGTGCAAGCACTGCAGTGCCAAACTTCATTTAAAGCTATACTTTCACTTGAAGTATTTAAGCCACAAGGATGGAGTTCACTGTTTTTTTCTGAAAACAAAGAAGGCTTTTTTCCAGTCAAAGATGTTTTCTTTTTATTATTGGAGCTGTCTGGGGTCAATCCACTTATGCTCTTTGCTCTTTTGGTTTCATGTTCACAAGTATCTTCATCACAAATTATCTCCACTTCACTTATTCGTGTGGAATCCATGTTTTCATCGCTCTTCTCTGCATCCTCTTCTTTTGTGACTGCAGAAGATTCTGAATCATTATATAACAATTCATCACCAGAAAATCTTTTGCGTTTCTTCTCCATGGAGGATTTGGGGGAAAAGAAGGAACGTATGTCATGCTGTCTGTCCTTTTCAAACTAGGGAAGAGGAAAGAATAAGAATCACAGAATCATTTAGGCTGGAAAAGACCTCTAAACCCCATTTATGACTGCATCAGAAAGTGTTAAACAAAATGTATCTTTAACAAAAGATAACTTCAAGAACAAACAGTGAGCACAAAAAGCAATTCAACATTCCCCTCCTGATTTCAGAAAAGTATTTTCAATATTCTCCTGGAAATTCTGAAACGGCACTACCAGAAAACAGATACACAGAACTGATAAGCTGTCTGTCTTTTTTGAAGATGCTCATTACAAGGAAAGGCTCTCAAACACTGTTTTAAATATTAGTCCAATTAATTCAGCACAGTTAGCAAAGATGCCATTTGAACAGAAATTACATGGTCTTATCTGACTCTGAGGGTGGCTCAGTCACCTAAAGAAAACATAAGGACCCATCAGAAGATGTGACATTTATTCCCCACAGAGCACTTTTCTCAACTTCACCTAAGTTTTAAAATAGAATTTTCATTACTTTTTCCTACTTTTTTTGTGTTTCTCCATTAGTAATGTCTGAAGTGCACAGAAAACTGAAGTAAATGACTATTACATTTTTTTTTTAAATTAAAGCAAACAAAACAAAGTTTCGAGTCTTACATGTGTAAATAAAAGTTCATTTTGGAGATCTTCTAGACTTTCGTTTGGGGTCCAGGTCTCAGCAAAACTCAGAAAATCCCATTTGTCCTTATCACCTTCTTCAGCCTGCATTTTCTCTTTCCTGCCATTCAAGGTGCTGCCTGTGACTTTGGCCTGCAGGAAGACAATAATGGTAAGTGCTGTATTTTGCACACTACAACCAGTGAAGCTGTACACAAAATGTCAGTATTTATTGAAGATAAAAGAGAATATATACACTGTGTACATCTCTTAACAGCCTTAAAATGTTTTGCTTGGCATGTGGAGACAAATACATGCAGAATTATTTAGTGACAGGACTTGTAAGGTAAATTGATGTTGAATTACTGAGCCTTGTTTAAGGAGACTCATAATGCACCAGGCAGGATGAGCTTTAAGGACCCTTCCAATCTAAAGCATTCTATGATTCTCTGACTGCTAACAACAATTGGGTGATACTTGTGGAAAATGGCAACAGAAGATAAGATTAGTATAATCTTGGATCTACTGAAAAATAATTATCTGAGAATGCCTCTGCCTCTCAGAAAGGAAGCTTAGGCACATTCATGAAATGTTTAGGGACAACATTCATTCTATTAAAAAAAAAAAAAAACATTACAAATTTAGCTATTACGAGTGAGCAGAATGCCTGAATGCCTTAAAATTGTAAACTGAGAAACAACAGCAGTGAAGACTTAGAAGATAAAACAAGCATCTCCTGTGGATATGAACCATCCCATTCCCCTTGGCAAAGACTCGCTATCTCTGCATCTTGAATGAAGAGCAAAAAGCTAGAAAAGCCTAAATCAGAACAAACATGGACATTTTGAGGATCAGCAATTGCAGGTGTATCAATCTGTCTTAGAGAGTGTTGCAGATAAACAAGACTTTTGTGGCACTGGAGTGCAACCCCAGCCGCAGGGAGCCCTGATCCCCTGGCCCCAGCTCACACCCACCTTGCGGTTCAGCATTGCCCACATGAGGGTGTCCATGGTTCCCTTGGCAATCAGGAAGTGAATGTTCACAGAGCTGCACTGCCCAATGCGGTGTGCTCTGTCTTCTGCTTGTTTAATGTGGCCTGGATCCCAATATAATTCAGCAAACACAACGTGAGTGGCAGCAGTGAATGTTAAACCCTAAGCAGAATAACCAGATGCATTCTTTAAAAAAAAGATACCACACAATAAAACTGATTATCTGATTATCTTTAGCTTTAAAAATGTTGTACACATCATTTTAATATGGGAATAAGAGGGTAGTCAAGGTGGTCCTCAACAGCAGATGGGTTTATTTTACTGATTCTTCCTTGAGCCTCAGATTCAAAAAAATACTTCAAGATTGTGCAAAGACTGCACATTGCTTTTCATTGCTATTTCTTATTAATCTAGTGCTTTTAGAGAAATGGAGTTTTTCTAATTATTCAAGAATGAGATACTGCTGCTTATCATCATTAAGCTCAAGTAAATTCAATAGAGGCTTGGAACAGTTAACATGATTAGTGCAAAGAAATGAACACAGGGTTTACAAAGGAGAAATTGCACGAAGATAAATTGCCTTCAGTAAACCACTTCAGTCATCAATGATTTCAGTAGCTATATTCTTCAAGTGTATTAGTTCACATATTTTCTGTTCTGCCCTACCTGACCAGCTGCCTGAATACTCAAAATAGCAACCCGGGTTTCGGGGTCCTTCTGAAACTGATTGACAAGGTGAATCCTCTCTGCAGAGGGAACACTCCCATCTATTCGGATGTAGCGAGCCTGTAACATCAGAACAGACACTAAATTACATCATCAGTGTCTGTTTTCAGACCCAACCCCTCCCTGTCCCCCAGTAAAAATAGGAAAAGGACTGTTTTATTCCTGTCATGAGGATCAGGATACATCAGCACTCCCAGGACAGCCCTTTGATTTAAAATTAAGTCTCTATCTAGAGAAGTGTAGACTTCGTATTCCCTGTTTGCAAAAGCAGAAGATAGAATTAACATGGCATCTTAAAATGGAGTATTACATAGAAGAATCTGGAATTACCCTGACACCATTTTTAAAAAATCCAAACAGTTAAAAAGAATAAAAACACAAATAGCAAAGTTAGCCACCATTCCCTAGCAATAGTTGAGAGTTCATTATCAAAGTAAGGTGAAAGCTGTTTGCAAACATTTTTACTGCTTTGAATTCAACATTCACGTGAGATGACAGTGTGCAGTTAAAACCCCCCAAAAATAGAAGCATACTGGTAGAAAAATTTGGAAAACAATTGCCTATGACATTGATTTAATAATAATAATAAAGTCATACCAGATACAAGTCTGTTTACATCATCCTTAAACACAAAGCAGCTCTTCAGAACCACATGATCCCTTTTAATCCAGTGGCACTGATCCATGTACACATAAAATCCTTCCATTCCTGTACTTGTGTGCAGTTCTGCTGAATTCAAACACAGCTGAAAGCCATTTGTGTAAGTGAAGGTAAATCTGTGTGCACATTTTTTAAGGCTTTACCTTGCTCTCTATCACAGCCTCTGTGCAGGCTTGCAGCATGCTCAGGTGATGGGCAAAGACCAGGAACTTCAGTTTGTCATTGTCAAGCATCATTTTGATGTAGTCCTTGACTGCTCCTGCCTGCAGTGAGAGAGTGTTTTCATTAGTGAGACACACAAAATGTTCAAAAAGACAGTTTTTATTTTCATGTCTTTCAAATCCTTGTAACATGAAAAGGTAAATTTCCATATCTTTTCTTATCCATGTAAGACTTTATCAAACACTGACATTGCTAAGATCAAATAATTCAGATTAATTTTGTTTAAAAAAATATCGCAACTCAATGTCTTTGAGAAACCTAACTTACTCCTTCAGAGAGAGAAAAACTCCACATTTATCCTCAAAAGATCATAAAATTACATAGCACTTCTTCCAGATGTAAATAAGGTGTAGATAAACCCCCTTTTAATTCAGACATCATTATCTGATGTTTTAATCCATATTTGAAAAAAACAAACATATTTCAAACAGACACAGTAATATTTAATCAGAACTTCTGTATCCACACACACAAAACCATATATCAAAACTGAAAGAATAAATTTGATATGTTCATGATACCATAATCATAAAATACTGCTCTATTTAAGCATTCATAGAATTCTTCTGTGTCAAATGTAATTTTCAGTATCTTTTGCAAAAGCTATTAAAGCAATGATGACAGTTAATAACAAAATTTATCAGTGATCAACAGTTAATGCAATACACACTGCAGCAGTATTCAGATTTCTTTTTTCATTGTAATGGGGTTCTGCCTATTCCATAAACATACAGGGGAAAAGAGAGTGTTTCTCCATGTCATGATGAACCAAATAACCTCATCTTGTGTCCTGGCCAACAAAACCAATTTGATGAGGTTAAAAACACACACTGGGTAATTTAGGGATATTAAGGAAAGACTTGCAGGCTCACCTTGGCAATAGCTGTTTCCTTATACATGCGTGTGATCAGACTCATGACTTCAGAAAAGTGGCTTTCAGTGGCATCTGAACTCAGACTTCTCATTAACTTCTCCCACTCTGCAAAAGTGGCATTCAGACTCTAATTGGCAGAAGAGAGCAGTGGTTAGACACAGTACAAAGCATACCTCAACAGGTATGTTTCAAGTGTGAAATGTTTAGGAATGCTGGAGAACTCTATCAAATTAGGCTAAAAGTAAGTGTAGGATTCAAAATCTATGGGAAAAGAAGAGAGAAAAGACTGTACTAGAATTAGAATAAATTTTATCATTTATGAAAAAAAATGCTGTATTAATGTTCTTTGTGTTCTATTTTAAAAACAGTAGCAAAGATACTCTGCTTTATACTCACACAATCTTTGTAAGTACATATAATACACATGCATACATAAAAATACATATCCATACATAGATATTTCCATTTATTAACAGATGTATTTTTAGCAAAAGTGGAAAATTTACTTTTGCTGCAGCTTGTGGGAGGTCAAATGGAATACGCTGCCTGACTTTAGGAGGTAACTGAGTTAGGACATCTTTCTTCAGTCTTCTGATCATTATTTCACTTAAAAGTTGATGTAGTTCCTCTAAGTTTGAAGCTCCTCTACAATCCCATTGCCTTCTTTTACCAAAAAACCTGAAAATTATAAATCAATACAGAATGTAAACATGAGATCTTCCAAATTCACTAGGAATCTTCAATACCTAATTAATTTTAAAGCACTCTATTGGATGTGAAAGTGTGCTTCAACTTCCCAGCAACCACCACTGCCTGCAGGAGTCACTGCCCATCACCTGCACACAATCCTCTGTCTATTCCCAGCTTCCCATACTTCAGTGTCCACTGGAAACAAAAGTTTCAGGTTTAATTTTGGAACTCCTGTTTCAATGGACTAATGAGAAGAACATATCACCATAAGAATAATCTTTATTATATTACAGACAGGAAAGCCATAATGAAAACTGCAAATACCACCATCAATATTCCTTCTTTTCCTCTCCCTGAGAATTCCTTCTTAAGTTACTGCCAGAGACAGGATTTAAAGCTTAACCTATCATCTTTAAGAGTAAAACTATTTAATGAGCATGGTTAAATAGAGGAAGAAGGTTTAACATTAAGAAGCTAAAGGCTGAAAAGAGAAAGAATTTATTAATTCAGTCTTCCCTATTCTTTCCTTGCTTTGCTGTTTTTGAGGAAGTGTTGCAGCATGAATAGCAGCTTTTCTCTGTCAGCATCACCAGGAGACAATAAAATAATGAACATGACAGATTTGGAGAAGAGCCCAGGTAGCATTTTCCAGGGCCAGAAGAGTGTGTTACAAGCATGTAATTTTTATTAAAAGACCAAACAAACAGCCACAAAACCCCCACAGAAACCCCCACAATCATTTAGAGGTTTTTAAGCCTTATTAACTTTATCAGCAGTGTTCTAATTAGCTGAATATAATCATTTGGGAAAGGGGCTGAGGGAGTCACTTCTGCACTGGTGAAGTGGGAATGGCACAGATGGAAGACAGCAACATCTTCTGCTCACATCCCTTCCCTGGTCTATTTATATGCCTGTCCTTACAAAGGCCTCCTTCCTCCTCCCTCAGCATCGGGGATATGACAGAAATGGCAGGCTAAACCTCACAGAAATAATTTGGACCTGATCTTTAAAACAGGTGTCTATGGATACCTAAGGAAAAACCACCCATATTTTCACAGGAAGTGCTGCATAAAATAATCCTATCAAGTTTATTACCACAGGATGTTTTGTTCCAGCCAAATCATGAAGAAAAAGTTATTCATTGAAAGCTTGCCAAACCCTGAACTTGATTTTTATTACATTTATGGTATTCCAAAAATAAGATAATCATCTATGATTGAGTAGCTAACCATGCTGTACCCACACGCACTTGTGGTGTGAAAATTACAGATGCATTCAGTCAAAACACCATGGAAAAAATAGCATTTCTCTGTCTGAAAATTAGACAGTGATCTTCCATGTTATTTGAAGTTAAATACTGATAAAGTGCATATGATGGAGGGAAAAAAACAAGTTTTATGAAAATGAAACTATGTAATTATTATTGTAAAAATTAAATCTAAATGCTAGCCAATTTAGCTGACAAAAATCTGTCATTCTGAATACATGCAAAGTTGTAGATATAAAATTTTTAGCTAAGAGAGTCAGCCTGTGAAATACAGAGACAAGTACTGGACTTTTTTCCCATCCAAATGTGGTGAGTTAGCAAAAAACCTGGATCCCATAATAAAGAGAGATATAAATTATTACATGACCATGAGCTTAAGACTGAGAGTCAAAAACTCCAGTTCTGAAGGTAAAACCTCCACAGCTCATACTAACAACTGCAAATGTATAAATAATTTTACTTAACAGAGTGCTTCAACTTTATTTCAAATGTTAACAGTGTTAATTAATTAATTAATTAAATCAGTATCATCCTTTTTCCAAAGCTCTTTGACGGAAGAGATGGTAGCTGACCCTGGGTTTCAAAGCAAGATGGTGTGATAGAGCAGTAGAGGTACTACCTACTCATTTTCTCACTTGGCATGACAAGAAAAATCCAAGATACTCATAAGAATGTTAATAAGCAAGGGCAGTAATACCTGACACGAGCATCACAGTATCTTTTAGCATATTCATTCCAAGTCCCAAACCTCCTTGGAAACAGTGCCTCAATCTGCATGAAGAGCTGTATAAAAAATAAAATAGCAACAGTGAAAAATTAAAAATTGCCTGTGAATGTAAGAAATAATCAATACATGGTTCTTGTGCTAAGTTTACATTAATTTGCACAAAAACCACATAGCTTGGCCTGCATGCAAAAGAAATTCCACAGGATACAGCAGTCTTCAAAGAGGACATTTCTGGGAAGCCCTCAAAGAACAGATCACCCAGACCACTGTAACAGCACTGAC
>VZTT01013752.1:196960-216812 GCA_013400855.1 Buphagus erythrorhynchus | reverse complement strand
TTTAAAGAAATATGCACAAATATGTTATAAAAGAAAACAGATGTGAAGGTAATTTCTTTTTCTAAAATGTAAATTTAAGTAATTTGGCTTTTATTGAAGTCAGTGTGTCTGGGAAAAATTCAACAGTACTGTAAAATATTTTTGTAAGTGTTCCTTTAAACCATGCAGCTGATTCTGAAAAAATAAATAGACAATGGTAAAAAGCAGTTGGTATTGCATTTGATCACAACATCGACTTGCAGAAACCTATGACCTTTCAAACAAAGGACAGAAAAATTAGATATAGACAGTAAGAGATACAGAGACGTGCAACTAGGCTTAGTGCTTCAAAATGGAATTGAAAAACAAATCTATTCTCTTATTCATAGGTACTATCAAAGATAACAAACTGAAGAATAGAAATACACTGAAAGAGCAAATCAATCAGTAATCATGGATCAAAAATAGTAAAGATAAAAGCAAAGTAAAACAAAAGCTCCGGTAACTTAAAAAGGCAATACAAGACAGAAAGCAACAATTGCACCACACAGAAGGAGAAAGAAAGATTAATAGACAACATAAAACCCAGAGGCAAACTCAGTAACAATGACAAAAATAAGAGTGAAAGTGAAAAACAGTTATAGGAAAGTGTAAGACAAAAGGACCTACTGCTCTAGCACAAACTAAAATGTGCATGGGAGTGCATGGACTGAACATATTTTCTCTTATTCCATCAGCTTCCAAAGTCTAAAACTATAACTTAGACACCCAACTCAAATGGAAATTATACCTTTCATACTACTCAATGGATAATATATGCTACAAAGTTAAAGAAATTTGTGTAGATATTTGCATAGGAATTTAAATAGGACTTCTATCAGAAATTCCTCACCCTACAAAGGACTGTGCCTGAAAATTCCAAACATTTCTATTTGTCTCCTGCCCAAGAGCTGCCATTTCTGTGGTCCAACTGCTAAACCCTCAGCAGACTGTATATGTTGTGTCTTTCTAGTGAAGAATCTTTCAGCTATGTTCATAAACTTCAAGGAAATAATGATTTGAACCTTTGGTATTTTGGTCTAATTTTAGGATGGGAGAGGGGGAATTAATTTCTACAAAGACTGATAAGTTTTGGAGTAAAAGTCTGTCTTAATCAACAAATAATTAACTAAATATGTATTCCTCCTGTGTAACTTACTAGAGATCAGAGACATAGTCAATAGTAAAAAGTACTATTTTGAAGTGTAGGCAACTGACTCAATATTATAACAGAGGACATTCACACTCTANTCTAGATAGGGATTGCCTAACAAAACAATTGCCCTTGCATTAAAACTAATAACTCTTAATGGCAGATGTGAACTCTGCATATCCTGATATTGCCATCCATGGTAATTTACTCCTTTTACTGTGCCTAAGAGCATTAGGCCAGCATGGATGGGAAATTAAAAATCACATGCTCCTGAATATATAAGTTAATGTATTACCTCTCAAACTTATAGAGGAAACAAGATCATCCCAGTAAAAATTTCAGCATACAATTGTAATGGAAAAGCTTGATTCAGGGGTGGTAAATATCTCAAAGTCCTCTTTTGCATCCAGCTTAAACAAATTGTTCTGCCAACATGCCTAGAAATAAATCTGTGTGTCTGAAGGCATCTTTTACAGATATCATCTACAAGGCAAGCAATGCTAAATAATGATGCTTGCAAATCACATGCTGACAGTCTTTATTACAAAACTTGATAAAGCATTTAGTGATATGCAGTAGCATGAGAGTAAATTTCAAATGACAGCATGCCTCTTTTACAGTGTATTCAGGTGAAAAAATTATATGTATTACTAAACACACTTTGGTAAAGAGAGGCTATAAATCACACACTTTTGTAAAGAGAGGATATAAAACATGGTAAAAAGAATTGTGACTTTCCAAGTATGACATTAATAAACAGCAGCAGTAAAAATCAGTAATATTCGAAGAGAGATGTGAGTTCAAATGAGATTGAATACAATCCTTACCAACACTATTGAGTCACTTGCCCATATATCTCTGTATTTTGGATATTTTACCCAAGCTTCCACCACTTTTTTCAGAGCACTGTGCTTCGAGACTGCCACTTCTTCACTAACACCTGGTGACCCCTCAGTTATACTCTAAGTTCTTAGGAAATAGGGATTTGTCCACATCTGCCCAAACATGACTAAAAAGCAGCAGAGAGCAGAGAATTTCTCACTTCCACCTCCCAACAGCACACACACATCTGACCCCAACAATCCTCAGTATTTCCTAAGCCTATTGCTAACAGGTCACACTCCTGGAAGGCACAAGTTGGTTGATTTTTATTTAAGAGACAGTTTAAAGCACACATAAATGAATATAATTGCTGTTTTTAAAAAAGTAACTTACACTAGAAGAAATTAACTTCACTGGAAGACACTTAACTTCACTGGAAGAAATACCAAAAATAAAATAGTCTTCATGGATGCAAATGGTGTGAACCCAGCTTTTCTTCACGCTAATGTTTGAGGCTACAAACAAAGACTATAAATTGTATCCATCCCTAGGCAGCCATTCCAAGGTGCATCTCTGAAGAACAATCTCTAGTAAGGAATAAGCAGCCAGTCAGTTATTTACATTTAAGGCATGTTTGTGACATAAAAGGTATGTTAGCTTATGTTGAAGCACACACTGTCTTGTTGGCTCTATTATTGTCATTTCCTAGAAATGGGTTAAGCAGCCTCTGTTAGATGAGGTAATGCCTTTGGAGTATCTACTGGAAAAGCCTTTGATTCATTTACCAATGAATCAAAAATACAAACCACAACAATATATTTATTTTATGCTTTGGGATAAAATATCTTCTATGCAAAAAAATAGAGTTTGTTCTAATAATAAGTCCCTTTTCATGCTGGGTGCCTGTCTAATCGAAGATGATATTAATTGAATCTCTTCAGCCAACACTTATTCTACACCAGTTTCCTACCACTACAGCAAAGCATAGATGAAGTGATGCCTGTGAAGGGGATGCATTGCCTGAGGGAAGAAGAAAGATGAGCAGAGATGCACATATGGCTCAATTCAAATCCTATGCTTATGTATTTTTTAAAACTAGAAAAGACACTTCTACAGAAAATATACCACTGGGAACACTAAAAGAAGGTTTAAATCATTATGGAGCACACATAAGGGAAAGAATTGTGTGAGGCAAGGGCTGACAAACTAATAAGAAAACTCAGCTACAAGCACCAGAGGCTGTTGTTCTCTGTTTTGGGACAGGAAGAGAAATAGATCTGCATGAGGAAGGGACAGATTTAAAAAATACTCCTTGGGAAAGTTTGACTTAACACACTTTACTTGAGATAGAAGCTGGCTTAGAGTGTGCACACAATTCCTCAATGTGACCCAGTTTACACACAGAATTTGCTGTGCCAAGCAGTGAGATTTCTTGCAATCATGATGAATATTTTTTCATATGCATGCCACATGAAAACCATCAGTGCTGGGTTATGCAAAGCTTTTGTTAGTTAAAGACTTAAAGAAAAAAACCCACATAAACCCATAACCCTAATGAAAAAAATAGAATTCCCTCCTTGAGAGTCATTAGACTAGGTATTCCAAACCTTTTTGAATACTTACTGCAGACAATTGTTACTACTTCAAAAAGAAGAAAGAAACATCTGATAAAAATTTATCCAGTCCTACAGTTAAACTACTTCCCAAGGAACCTCTATACTACACAACAGCCTGCAGAAGATTCCTGCCACTTTCAAATACAACCATTAGCTATACTAATTAAATGGGTAGCTTCTTTAATTTTAATGGCTTCTGTTATTTCACTATTTGTATATACAAATATACACCTCACTTGCATATTCTACAGCTTTGGATTTATCAAATTCAATTCTAACACAGGCTTTGCTGTCTATTCTACCAGTGTCTTAGCTATCTGTTAAAATTATATCCACCCATTCTCAGTCTTTGCAGCAAGAAAATGCCTGATAAGGCTGGTGGTCACAGAGAAGTTAATGCCAATTCAGCATAAAGCATATCAAATCTCAGGCTTTCATGTGAAGGGCTGGACTCCTCTTTCTGTTCTGCCATTGAAACTAGCAGCATAAAACAGATGGCTTGTTCATTCCCTGAGACAGCAGTGCTAAAGGGTTTTGGGCAAAGGAATAGAATCAAAGTGAAAAAATTCAGAGATTTTAATTGATTATAAGTTCCATATAATTCCAAGAACTGCTGAAAAATATTTCCTTTCCATTTTTTCACCTTTAGAGGAAAAGATGCACGTTTCTTTTCCCCTGAAAATGATCACAAACATTAACAAGCAACTCCCTGAGGCCCTAAGCCTCTCCTTCTCAGCAAGATGCTGAAATAATCAGGAACTAATTTCATCCATCTTTCCCACACAGGCTACAGTAATTCCATTTGTGCCAGACCTCCCCAACATCATTTCTTTCCAAAACAGCAGCATACAGAAGTTTCACAGCTTTAGGCTGTAATTGCCCACATTTCCTAAAACTTATAAATGTGGAAATAGCATTTCCCCCTCTCCTTTTTGACCCTGTAACTCAGTACCAGGCTCTTGCTCAGCAAAATATTTCCAGCCTCTGCTGCATAAACCATGTTTTTTTATTTACCAGGTACTTAATTGTTGAATGCCTACTCCATCAGCTGCTGCACTGGCTAACTGAGCACTCTGCAAAGCTTTTCCTGCTCTGCTGCTGCAGCTCAGTGAGCTCCAGAACACCCTGATTACACTCCAGAATTGTACCAAATTTAAAATAGAAAACCACACAGATGCATCAGGATCTGTTAGTCATTCCCTTAACAGCTCTACCATGCCATTAAGAACTAAAGAATCAAATGTGAATTAACTTATTTTAGGAATTCTCTATTAACATAACAAAAATGATGGTCCTACTGGTATCAACCTCCTTTCACATGAGAACTTTGATACTATGATTCTATTTTGCATAATGGATTATTAAACATTTCTTCATCCTCTGTGGAAAAAAACCCACAACTTATTTTAAACCATGTTACCTTAGTTTATGAAAGATTTCTGAAACATAACTCACCTAGGACTGCTGGTATTGAATAACCTTTGCAAAAAAAGAATTAATGTTTACCTAAAGTAGTTATTTTTAGCATGTGATACAGTAAGTTGAATACAGTAATTTTACCTGCCACTTCTCTGAAGTGCAAATATGATGCCCTTTTCTTGAAAAGGAAGCAGCTTCTTTCTCAGTCTTTCAGGTAGGAAGGACAGCTTAGTATCAATATCCTCTAAGCTAGAAGCTTTGAGTGAAGGTGTTTCCTGGAGAGCACTGCCCATGCTGAACTACAGGGAAACAAAATAGAAAGAAGGCATCTTACCTACATGGCAGAATAGAGAATAAAGCTTGATGGAACAATACTCATCACTTCATCTTGAAATAATCAATATGTACAGAATTTTCCCTGAGTTTTGAGAATTCTCTCTGGAAAGCATAAAATTGTGCAGATGCTGGAGGAAGAGTCCCTCACCTCAGTATCCATAAAATATTCTAACTATTCCAGGATGAACAGGGCAGCATGCGTCTCTTCCTTTACATTATGAAATTATTATTTTAGCAAATACCCTATTCATGAATGGAAGTTATTTGCCATTCAAATCGAGCTTACTCATGGACACTGAAACATAAATCTTTTAGCAAACATTTTTCAGAAGAGTTCCAGGAAAAAAAATAGCTTATTTAACCTGCTGATGATGGAACTAACAGTCCTTTAAATTTTTAATCCTAAAAACTAAATCAGAAAAAAAAGAGAAAAATATGCCCACTTGGGGGGAAGTGGAAAAAAAAGAAGAAATAATAAAAGAAAAAGCATATAAATAAAAGTGAATAACTTTATTTCCCTCAGAAGAAAACAGTCTTAAATCACAGAACTAATAAATAAAAATTCTCAGTGTGCTTAAGACTGAAAATGTGGATTTTTGTTCAAGGGACAGCATCAGACCAGAAATACTCACTTTTGCTCTCTTAACTTCAATAGACTTCAAATAAGCAAACAAAAGCTTATAAAGCTCAGTAGCAGTGCACTAACTGAACACAAAGAAACAAACCTTTGCATCAACATATTACCTAATTATTTTGGATTCACAGCCTGTTAGGAGCAGGATTACCACAGGAACAAAGAATGTCAGCCAAAATAGGCTGCCTGGACTCTTAGCAGTACCACCAGGTTTGATAGCAAAATTCTGAATTTGGAGCACTCTGGTTTTCTGATAGTTACTTATTTCTGAAGCAATTTGGAAGAAGTCATATGTTATGTGAGGGATGAACTACCATATTGACAAGAAGGATGTGCTGAGCTCTGTGGTCACTCACACTAAGCACCTGCAGGACAAGGTAAACAGCTTTTTGACACTGCTTACAAGGTAGGATAGACCTGGGAACAATGTAAATGGTTAAAGCAAGCAGCATTAGAAAGCAGGATCAGCAGTTTGCAACAGCCTCCTTCCACTGTCATGGAGTCCAGGTGAGGAGGCAGAACAGGCAGGTGGATTCAGGTGAAATCACAGGCCACAGTGAAAGAACCGCATCTCTGTTCCTAAGGAACTCTGCTTATGAAACCTTGGTTACAAATCCTGGTGTACACTATTCTGATGTGGTGTAGGATCACTGAGCCCCCTGCTCTGAATCTCTCACAGTTAATACTGTCTTAAAATCAGGGAGATAAAAAGGAAAAGAACAGAGGACTAGAGAACACAGCAAATATAAGTTATTGGGAATTTGTCACAGCTGGAGGAAAATAAAAAAAGTAGTTGTCAGTACTGCTGACAACAATAGGGAGAGGGAAAGGACAGGGACCAGGATCTGAATGTTCTGAAAATTCATGCAACTGTTGTAGAATTCCAGAAAAATGAGGATTTTGTTGGATCTGTCAGTGGCATTGCCAGTCAGGCTAATGACATTCAGGCAGACAGAAAATGAAAAAGTGCTGTTTTTGGTTATAGGATGAATTACAGGCATCTCTACCAGGATACATATCAGGCATTCAGGGGAAGGTAAAGAAAATGCTGTGGATGAGCCTCCAGGCAAGTTCCATGACATTCTCATTGTCAAAGAATTGAACAGGGTAACACTGGAACTTCCAGGCATTCCTTCTTGGGCCTCCACAACCACTTCTACAAAAAAGGGGCATTCAACCACAACCATTCTGACATACCATTCTGCTGGGCAATGAGGGAAGACTAGTGAATTTAAATTTAAAATACTGATCAATAAACAAAAGTTGGGACATAAGCATTGTATTGACTGTGGAAATTTTGTCCCCCATTTTCCTAAGTGGAATCTTCATTATACCTTTAC
Source organism: Buphagus erythrorhynchus (assembly GCA_013400855.1). NCBI lineage: Eukaryota > Metazoa > Chordata > Aves > Passeriformes > Sturnidae > Buphagus > Buphagus erythrorhynchus. The sequence goes on along the minus strand of VZTT01013752.1, from coordinate 209,474 downwards.
AGAAAAAATATTCCTGTACCTTGGGCCTCTGGAACATTCAGCAGCAGATACAAGTACTGTGATGAGTACCAGGCTCTTTCATGCATGTCCACCACAGAGCTTTGCTTAACAGAAGATGGAAAGCCCCTGTTTGCCCAAGACAAGTATTTTCCAGAAAAAAAAATCATAAATCTCCAGTAAATAAATACCTGCTTCCACTCTCAGCTGAGCAAACACAAATGTTTCAATTCTGTTTGGAAAATACCCATAATCACTTCAGTTCTATCACAATATTTTCCACTGAGTATTTTTTCCTTTAGAATTGATTAAGGTAAGGTACTTCAAGACTGCTAGCAAACAGACAAAAACCTATACATTTCTGCAGAGCCAGGCTTCTGCAGGATTGGTGGACCCAACAAAGCTGTTCAACATTCAGTTCTGAGATTCACCTCTAAAGAAAATTTGTGGCTCATTTTCTGTGACAATTTTCCATTCCATAAATGCAGATATAATGATGTACTTGTGATCAGCTCGCTACATAGCTTGTTGTGAGAGACAATATGAAAATGAAATGTTAACATAATTAACCTTCTGTTGAACGAGATCGTGACAAGATCCTTTCACTGAAACACTGAATAGGAACCATGCAGTTTCAGAAGCATAAATCTGAATTAGAGGATGAGTCATCAGTACATAGCAATACTACCATGAAAAATGTTTCTGCATCAGTCATGAACAAGGTAAAAACTGACTTTGCAGATCTTAGAAACCAGCAAAGCAGAAAGCACTAACTACCAGATACGTACAAGTTTTTGTTTAGTTTTTTCTCTATGTGAATGATTGTATAAATGAATGGTGAATAATTACAGACTAGGTGAATTAGTGAAGAACTCCACGTGTGGTGAACAATGACTATTACAACAACATATTCAGTGATTGTGGCAGTGGTGGTCATGTATGTTTTGAGACAGAATACTTACATACACACTGTAGTAATGTCAAGAAATAAAAATAATCTGTTTTAAAAAAGAATTTAGTCAGTGTAGCAGAAGATCAGTTTGTATTTGTTGTTCTAGTCATTGCAGATTTAGAAGACGTAAGGGGACAGAGAAAGACTAGTGCATGTATTCTCTAACTACCATTTTTCATGTTTTTTTCAGTGTCCTTAATGTGCTGTAATATAGATCACATCAACCTTCCCACATCTCCAGATCGCAAGTTCTGGAGCTTCATTTTTTTTCAGACAGAATAGACCTAAAAGGTTTTGTGTGGAGACCTAGTTTTTCATTCAGAGACTTCATTCAGCTGCACAAGCCTCCTGAGTTAAAAAACTCAAACTCTAGAGTATTTACTCAAGTGTTTTATAGGAAATCAGGGATGAAATAGCTGAATTACTAAACCCAGTAACTATTAGTCTAAAATTGCTCAAGTGTCTCAGGACTAGATAGTGGTAAATAATCCGAGCTTTTTAAAGCAGGGATGAGGAAGATTCAGGGACCTACATCATGATTCATTTATAGAGCATAAAAAACCAGTAAAAAATTATGGAATGCAGAACACATGAACAACAGGATAAATGCATTTATTTGGTGGGAGTCATCATATGTTTTGTAAAAGTGATTCCCATTTTTCCATTCTGATAAAGTTTTTTGAAAGAGCTCTACAACAATGTACCTATAAACTATTTGATGCAGTCTAATTCCCACTACTTTTCAAAATGGAATTAAAACAGAATACATTTTATAAACATATTTGTACAGTAACTATAATTTCTGGGGAAACTTTTGAGAAAGTCTCTCAAACTTCCAAGAAAACTGAGCTACCATATAAAAAAATTGCACTGAAACTTTTTTTTAAGTTCAAGTGAGTAGACAGTTCATACATGAGAGAAACAACATCAGCAGTATTTCCAAGTAATCTGCTCCAACTTCTATCATGTTCAATCATAAATGATCTGGAAAAGTAAGTAGCTACTGAGGGATAAGGGCAGTGCAAATAATAATAAAAAAAAAATTTGAAAAAACCCAAGCTTGAATCTCTTTCTAATCACTGCGACTGCTATACTACATTTCACTATAGGCCCTTATCCTTCCAGAGGCAGCAACTGAGACCCAGCTTGCTGAGGATATTACAGCCCTGGGGCTGTTTCTTTATTGGAAAGTTGGGTGCAAGACTGATGACAAGTTCAAGGAGTACTTTTAAGTTTTCCAATAGCTGTTTGTCAACACAAGCTGATTACATAATATAAACCCACTGCTTATTTTTATAGGCCACTAAGTATAGCTCTTTAATGCAGCTCAGCAGCACATGCCTAAGACAAACGAGTCTTTCCACTAAGGGTTTTGCTTCATAAATTTCCTCTTGAGGGACTTAACTGCTCCATGACTGCGTGTTCAATAAAACTTAATAGAGAATTCAAGGCTCTAAGAACATCTTGGTTGATTGATTAATCAACTATTCCACAGAATCACAGAATTGTCTGGGTTGCAAGGGACCTCTGGAGATCATCCCATCCAACCCCTCTACCAAGGCAGGGTCACCTGGAGCAGGTGACACAGGAACACATCCAGGTGGGTTTGGAATGGCTCCAGAGAGGGAAAATCCACGAGCTCTCTGGGCAGCTGTTCCAGTGCTTTGCCATCTTTAAAGATCTCCCTCGTGCTGAGGTGGAACTTCTGTTTTATTTTATGGCCACTGCTCCTCATCCAGCTCATGGGCACTACTGGAAAGAGTCTGGCACCATCTTGGCACCCACCTTTGAGATCTTAATGTGTATTAATGAGATCCCCTCCAGTCTTGTCCACTCCAGACTAAGCAGGCCCAGCTCCTGAAGTCTCTCCTCATAAGAGAGATGCTCCAGATTCCTCATCACCTTTGTGACCTCTGCTGGACCCTCTCCAGTAGCTCCTTGTCTTTCTTGTTCTGAGGAGCCACCAATGGGATAATAAAGAATTGAAAATCTACCCATCAAAACACAGCATTTTAAAGAACACTATAAAATAAAGCAATCAGATGGAGCAAAGGACAGCACACGCTTCTTCAGCACAGACCAGTTTTTCCACAGGCCGCTGTAACCGTGCTGGAGGGGAGCGCACATCTCAACACCTGCCTGGGGGCAAGATTTTTATTTTACTTACGCAAGTCCCTGCAGCTGCAATCGCAGAGGTACCTGAGCGCACGATGCGACGAGCCAGCACCAGCAATAGCAAGAAGTGAAACCTGTCACAAACACGGGCTGGGGACAAACAGCAGTCACCCGGCAGACGGTCCCCGCCTGGCGACCGGCCCCGAGCGCGTCCCACCGCGGGCACCCCCTCACCGCCACCACCTCATGGCCGCGGGCTCCGCGCTCAAACGGCCGCCGGGAAGTGACGCATGACCAGGGGTCACGGACGGCAAGCGGTTTTGGGCCCGGGGACCGCTTTTCCCTTATTTTTTCTGTCTCCCCCGTCCTTCCCGCCCTTGGCCCCTCTTCCCCAGGAGCGAGCTAAAAATCATCTTCCCGCCCGGCCGTGCCTCGTGCCGATTCCTGATCCGCTGGAGCGGGAGGGCTGAGGGAGCCGGAGGGGCGGGAAGGAGGAAGCGGGGCTGGGAACGAGGGAGGCAAGGATGGCGCTAAGAGCCGGGCCGGACGGGGCAGTGCTGCCAGCTCTCGGGGTTGAGAGGAGCGGTGAAAGCCGGGGCGAGGGGCCGGATGGCCGAGAGGTTGCGCGGGCAAGCCCTGACTACAGCTCCCAGCCTGCCCTGCCAGGGTGCGGGCGGCGTGCGGCTGCGGGAGCGCTGGCGCGGACACCCAGCGGGACCGGAGAGCTGCTGCTCGGGATACACCGCACTCCCGGGAGCCGCTCAGGCGCGGATGAAGGGAAAGCGGCCGGGGCAGGGAGAGGAGGCCGCTAAGACCCCTCACCGCCACAGCCACGGGATCGCTCGATCTGCCCGCGGCCATGGACTGCACGCAGGGGGCGGGCCTTGCGGTACCGGTGCGCCGCTCTAATTGGTGCTTATGGCTGTCTGTCAAGGCGGCCGTGCCCTCCGATTGGCCGTCACCTTCCGGGCGGGCTCGGCTTCGCGTAAGCGCCGAGCGGCATCACTCCGCGGCAGCCACGGGGGGAGGGTGCCGCGACGTTTATTGGTTCGCGTGGCCGTCCATCATCAGCGTTCGGCGCAGCCATTGGTGGCGGCAGTCTGGGGGCGGGGCCTCTCTCCCCGCCGCGGCAGTAGCAGGAGGAACCCGGGCGGCGCTCGGCGCTGGGTTCGGCGCCCCTCGTGTGTGAGGAGCCGCCACCCGCCGGGCGCGGTGTCCCGGGAAGGAGCCCGGGTACGAGCCCGCGAAGGAGCGCTCCGCCCCGGTGAGGAGCCCGGGGTGCCGATGGGGATAGGCGCTCCCGCGGGCGGGGGTCGCAGTGCGCTGAGGGAGGAGGGGGGGCCGCGCCCGCAGTGCGCAGAGCGGGGGCAGCGCTGAGGGGAGGGGGGGGGGCGCGGCTGCGGGGCCGGGGAATGCAGCCCGGCCGGGGGTCGCGGTCCGGCTGGGGCGAGCCCGGCCCTTCCCTAATATAGCCAGGGCTGGCCGGAATGGGACACACGGCTGTTCATCTATTATGTTTTCGTTTTCTTAAAATTTCTGCCGCATGTTGGATAATTTTGCATGTGGGTATAGCTACCATATTATAGTGTAAAGTGTAAGTAGACTCGCGAGCAAGCTACGTCGCAGCCTGGTTTTTACCATGTTTTTTAAAAACGTTTTGGAATGAGTTTTCAGCACCGAAGAAGGTTTTCGCTTCGTGAGGAAGATGGAACGAGATAGAAAAAGAAGTGAGGAACAGCTATTTCTTACATGGAGTCTAAGAATTATTCAGATTATTCACGTGAAGAGATTTGCACGCATCCTACATGTTGGTGGGATTTGTGTGATGTCCTTAGAAAGCTGGATTAGGAGGGTGATAAAAAAAAACCAAAAAGAGTGGTGCACACGTTGTTTAGGGTGCATTGCCACATTGTACAATCTACCATAGTGCTTGTTATCTTGGAGTGGTTCTGCTAATAGTCTTAATTTTAAATTTTGATGCCCCTCTCTCATTAACCAAAAATCGAAGAGATCTTGTGTGATCCCCAAAGCAGAATAGGGAATGTGTTGGGTTTTTTCTCTTACAATGTCTGATACTGGCCTTTTTTCATTGAGGCATTAATCTGCAGTTTTTAATGGAGTTGCTTTCTCGTGTCTTGTCTTCCACAAGGAGTAATGTATTTGAGACATGCTTTTTGGCTGAATATTAAGCCGCAATTTTACAGAGTAGTATGTCTTGTGAATGTTAGATTAGGAATATTTATTTACTGTTCAAGTGAAAGGTAAAATGAAGTTCTGATTATTTTTCAAAATGTTTTATTCAAATAATTTGCTATTCAGGAGAAAGAAATGGCAATGGAAACACATTTTCTTTGACAGTCTTCCACTGGCTTGGCATGCAGCCTTTGTTTTACAGTAAGTACTGTGATGTCAAGGGTTTGAGTATTTTGTAGAAATTAAATAAGTTACTGCTTGTACTCCTCAGTTTACCGTCGTCTCAATGGCAAAAATAATGTTAAGGCTTCTGTCCATTTAAATCTTGGAAGATCAAAAATGTAGTACTTGTAACTGCATTGCTTGGCCACTCTTTATTTTAGAAAACTGTAAATTGCTATCAAGATCAACTAGTACTTTTCTCGTGATTAAAAATAGATTCGATTAAATATCAGTAATTTTGAGGGGTGTGCAGTGTACTGGGTTCGGTTTGTTAGCAGTACTCCAGCAACTATTTATTAAAGATTTGGGAAGGGTCAGCCACTAAATCTGTTGCACTGGTTGTCTGTATTTTAATTTTGTGTGCCTATTAAGAGGAATTAAGGAAAAGTCGAGGAGACTGGTACTACTGCTTTGCTTTTCTCATCTTAAACACAATTCTGCCTCTTCCTTTTTTCTTCTTTTAACTTCGGTTAAGCTTTTGGCTTTTATTTCTTCTATTTCAGTATATTTGCCTTACACCATAATCTTTATTTTGTATTGCTTGCTTAAAGTCAGTCTGTGAAACTGCTTCAAACCAGCTGAATGGTTTAGGTCAAGTGCTTTAGGCTCAGCTTTGGGTACAACGCAAATGCCATGGTTTTGGGGTTTATGCAGTTTTTCAGTTAATTCAATTTATTCAGATAAAGGTTTATTCAGTTTGCTAGAGTGGCCTCTGTTCATTCAGCTTCATGTCTTTGTTTGCCACTTTCACAGAGTGGCAAACTACTACTTCGCCCCGGAGTTAATTTGACTTCGAGATGTAGCACCACATCTTTTTAAATACCTTTGTGTGCTTAAAGTTTCAAGATGCTGTATTCCAGCCTTTTAAAAGTAACTGATACAGTTGCGTTTTTTGGACACTTTGGGGAAATCGGCCTTTTGACACCGTGTTCTCTGAGACTGAGTTGTCAGATAATGGGGCAACGTGAACTTTGAATTGGCTATAATGTGGCAAACGGTCCATTTTGTATAAACCTTTTAAATACATTGACAGCATGGTTCAGATTTGGTGAGCTGGACAACTCTATGGTCTGACTTCTACTACCTGGATAAAAATATGACCCACCTTGGGTGCCCTGATTAGTTGCAGTGATTTGGAGCTGAATTTTTTCAGCGTGCTCGAATTCTCATTTCAAAGACACGAAGAGAGTTAAGCGGTAGCCAGTAAATACAAAGTGCTGTAATTCATGGGTGTGACAGCTAAGGAGCTTTCCATAGGAGTGGGAGAATATCCTGTAATCCTGGCATCACTGGGCTCCAGGACTGCAGAGGTGTTGAGCCCAGTTGGGCTTTTAGTGGCAGTTTTCCCGTGACCATCCCACCTAGAAATGGCCAGCTAGGAATGACCCAGGGCGCTTTGTTGAACGCTGCATTCCACATTAAGCGTTTCAGTGATGGAAAGAGGAGTCGTTTGGCAGTGCAAGACCTGAATAATAAGGTCATTCACACCGTATTCTTTAGGCAAGAGGAATCAATGTGTGTACCTCGATGTTGTGCTTACTCTGGCTGATAGGTAGCATCTATGGGAGCCCATTAAAGTTGGGTTTGTGTGATTCTGGGTGTATCCTGCTTGAATTTTCTTGAGGTGATGGACCAATGTGCTGTATAACAATGTTAGGAGATTTTGAAAAGTGGTGTTGGTAAGCTCTCTTTCTGGGAGATGGTAAGTCAGCAACAGGTTATGATTAAATATTGTTGAGAAAATGGCACTTTGGGCCTGCCTATAACCTTACTTTGATTTCATAACTTGTTGAAGGATGTTTTAGAGGAAATAACGTCTAGAAACAGATTTATGAAGGGCAGCAGCCTTAATTACAGAACAGCCTGTGCTGCTACTCTTGTGCATAAGTTAGTCTCCTGCAGTTTAATGTATGTATTATGAGAATCCTGTCAACCTGTCATTTTTTGATGTGCGCTTTTCTCCAATCTATAGAATTATGTTTCCAAGAATATTTGGTTATTGTACATTTGGATCTAGACTGAAGCAAAGTGTAGATTTGAGATGGCTGTGGGATGCTTATTCCAGGGTTTCTTTTCTACTCCTTATCTTGGATCTCTGTAAGGAAATGGGGCATTACCTCTGAGCAGTCATTGGTTTCTGCATAAACAATTATATACTACGTTGTTCACCTGTCTTTTTTTCTGGCTGGTGCTGAATTTCTGTTCTTTATTCTTCCCAACATCAGTTCTTATTGTTCTTTAATCTGTAACTTGAATTTGTGTATAAAATGGAATTCTGTCCCTTATTTAGCACTCTTAACTTTTCCGCCCTCTCCTCAGGTTTGTTAACAAGTGTACTGCCATGTATGAAAGATCTTTATGCAGTTGTGTACAGAATGGTCTGAAGGCTGAAGCTTGTCAGGACAAATGCCAAAATATCTTTAAAGCTGTGACTACATAGCATAACAGAGTTGCTCTTTCTTTCTGAAAGCATAGTTTTGGATAACATGCATCTCTGAGTCAAAAAATAACCTCTAAAAGGCATAAAGATAGGAGATCTCATCACTGGATTTGGTTTAGCAAACATCCATTCCTGAGTTTTGTACTTTTCTAGAAAATGTTCTGTATAATTGGTTAGCACTTAACCTACCACAGTTGTTCCCAGCCAAGTGAGGTGTGATAGGTTGCTGTAGGTATACAACTAAAGCATTTTAATTTATGTTAAGTGAAGCAAAACATAAATAGATGCAGTCCTTGCAATACCTGCTGCTGTGAAAAAGGCCATCGTGGTGCCATATCCTTGGCTTTTTGTTCCTGCCCTCTGCCACCTCCTCTGCTCTGTTTAATGAGCTGTTACTGGGAGCACTTTCCAAACTTTTATCTGTGTGAGATGTAGGTCTCTTATTCTATCAAATTGAAGCATCTATTGGGAGACTTGGAGGAGCAGTTTAACTGGCAGATGGAGGAAATGGTGACTGGAAGTGAGATCAGTGACTTCTTTAGTGCAGCTGAATCTGGAAAAGGCTGTTGGTGTGCAGCTGGTGAGTGAAGTTCAGACTAATTCGAGTGCTTCTGCCAACAGCAGATTGAGGAGTGTTCCCACAGTCCTTTCTCCTGTCAGAGCTTTGGGCATCAAAACCTCCTGCTGGTGCTGAGAAGCTGGGAGCAGTTGCATCATTGACCAGTGCTGGATCCACGGGCAGATTTCCATCTGTTTTCATGTTCTTAGTGAACTCAGAAGAATTTGGTATGTTCTTGTGGAGATACAGCAGGAGTTTGAGAGGCATTGGAAAATTGCTGGCTTAGATCAAATGTTCAGTTTTTATACCCTAATGAGGCAGTAGCAAAAGAAAAAAAAAATCAGTAAATCAGTTTGTGGGGAATTCTTGTCCATGTTACCACAGCATGATTTGAAGCATTTCAACAGAAGGGACACAAAAAGACCTTTTCCTTTAAAGTATTGTTAATCCCTCGATATTTTGGATGAAGTGTTCCATTTCAGGTTCAATGTGCTCTGTAGGTGTTTAAAAAGAGTAGAACTTGCTGCTAGGATTAGAATCTTTTTCTCCCTTTCTTTTGTTATCCATTAAATCTGTTCCATAACTTAAAGCAAGAACCGAGCCCTCACCAGTTTCTGTCTTCCCTCAGATGCAGCTGGATTGGTTAGCAAAGCTACACACATTGGCAGTACTTAGACTCAAAATAAAACCTGGTTTGCCATTTTTAGTTGATGGGTCCTTATCCTTCTTCCACTTGGAAAGTCAGACTATTTCTGAACAAGAACTTGCCTAATGGATTTCCAAGGGAAAACCAAGGGAAACTGTATAATTTTCTTGTGCTAATAATTGTTGCATATACTTTAGTGGCAGAAACTGGGAAAGTGACAATTAGGTACTTAAAGTATCTGCTGATAGTATTTTTACTGTTAGAATTGACTGTAATCAGTCCTTAAGTTTTTACTTGTGATGAAGATGACAAGTTATTAAGTCTCTTAGTTTAGGTGTTGTGGTTTCTTCTTTGTTTCAAGCACATCAAAGTCATCTTTTATGCATTTTCATTGCACTTAATCTCCAAAAAGGCTTCTAGCTGCTTTTTGGTTGCACATTGCATTATTGTTATGGAAAAATAAACTGCTTTTTTAAGGGTTTAAAGCTGTACCACAATGCAGTGCCAGTATTGCTCTGAGATGTTGTCCTGTGGTGTGGATTGGAGGAGGAAAAGGACTCCCAGTACTTGGAAAGCTGTTAAGTGACTTTATGGAAGCTGCTGTAAGAATGCTACTGCAGGCTGGTTAGACTTGTGGTCTAACAAAAGGATATGAATCTTTCACACAAACTATTGTGTTAACTTATAAAAATGTTATGATGTTCATCCTAATACTTCATGTGAGGATGTTTTGTTTCCCTCTAGTTTCAGATATTGGCTTCTGAAGAGGAACACTTGTTTTTATGTGAACTTGTTACTGGGAGAAGGAACTGAGTCCAGACTATGCTTATCTAGTGATGAATTAAATAGAGAAAAATAAATGATACCGTGTTTTGAGGAAGATTTCTGAGCCTCAAATGGTGCCATTAGACTAAATCTTAAAGCAGTAATATGAAAAGATTAAATGGTGTTACTGGACTAACTCAGTTAATGCAATGTATGATATTCTAACAGTTGGCTGTTCATCGTTGACCATGATGACATGCCATTAGTTGCTACATAATCTTGTATTTCCTGACATTGCAAAGCTTGATTTGAAAAGCACAAAGAGCAGTAGTCCTTATTAAGACCTGCATATCAAAATAGTAGTGGAAGCTGTCCCAGCTCAGAACACAATCATCTTTTTATCTGGCCTTTTCTGTTGAAATATTAGACAATGTTAAAAACTGGGTTAGTGTCTGTCTTCCTTGGTCCATAACAGCGTGAAGGCTTAAAATTGTAATATTCCATAAAGGTCAAGAGTTATAAATGTGTAAATATTCTTTCAGTAACTCTTTTTCTTGTCCTGTTTTCCAGTATGCAATGAAATATAGACTACTTTTAAGTAAGAGACAGTTTAGCCCATTTTTAACATGTGGAATAATTGGGGATGGGAGATCTTGAGAAGATTTTTCAGCTCTGGTCAGACAATGTGTGAATTCAGGCATGGTTTAGATTAGTGGTGATGATACTGAAGTGTATGGCTTGACTGAGATCACAGGGATCTGATGGGATCCTTTGTTGTCCATCTAAATATTTTGTGTCTGCATCTCCAGAAAGGCAGCAGTGTCCTGCAGGCCTGTGTCACACCTGCCCAGGCTGGGGGTGTGTGTATGATGAACTGACTGCTCTTGATATGAACAGTGAGAAAGTCCTGGTGCATGACGTGAGCAGCCTCAGCTCTAATCCTGCTCATAACTTATTAACCTTGGGACTCTGCTGTTTGCAGTATCAGGAGTTGCTTTCTGTGTCCTTATTTTATTCATGTCTGCACATGCTGCAGTTACCTGCAAAAGTAAACTTTTGAACTATGTTTGGTATATATAGGTTAGATGTAGGCATGGCTTCTGTAAAGAAGATGGAGTCTCACATATGTTTGATGTTGTAAGACAGACTCCCATATAAAGCATGAGAGGACATAAGATTGATTTTAAATCATTCTTTGAAATCTTTAGAAATAAAGTACAAGTAAGTGGACTTTCTTCAGTTCCTTTCAATTTGAAGGAAAAATTCTTGATCTGAAGAAGGCATCTTAACAGGGTTTTGAAAGTAAAGTCTGATGAAAAAAATATTCCAGTTGTTTCCCACTGAATCTAGGCCACCCAGGTACCTTGTATTAAATAGCAGTAATTATCAATAAAATAATGGAATGTTTGTGGAAAGGATGCAACTCGTTGTACTGTGCACTGCTTGAATGTGCCTGAAGACTGAAAGGAGATACTCTGGGTCATTTAGTCCAATCTCTTCTTGCAGGAAATAATGCTTTCATAACTGTGTCAAACTTTATCTTAATGTTAATTAAATTGCTATTTCTCTTGTTGCATGCTGAACAGCGGTTGTAAAATCTGGTTCTGATATCTACTGGCCTCCAGCCTCGCTGACTGTAGGAAACTTACAGACACATGGGTTAGTGGCAAAGTTTTCCTCTAGATTAAGTAGCTCTTCTACCCATCTGTTATCTACTGCAGCCATATGAAATTAAGTTTTCCATACAAGTTTTTATCAGTGCAAATACCATTTTCCATATAAGGCCTTACCAGGGCTTTATTAGAATGGCACTTCTGTAGCTTTTCTGAGAATAAATTGAATGGTAGTTACATCTTTAAAATTTGAATTTTCTTAATCTTCATTGTCTCTGCTTTATCAGTTTCCTCTATAATACTACATGTAATTTAAATAGATTAGGCTTCCTCCATTTATTTTTCCTAGGAACTATTACTTTGTTAAATAGACCTGTTTGGCACAATCTCTGCTACAATGTTTTTCTGTCAACTCATTTTCCATTGACTTTGGTGCCTTTAATTCATTCTTTCCTGTAAAATTTGTTTAGAAGTCAGGCATACAGTTATTTTTTCCTTATATTTAATTCTGTGCTTTTTGTTCCAACACCAAATTATACCATCATGTATTATGTACTGTTGAAAAAAATCTCTTCTTTGAGACTTGTCATCTGACGAGAGGCTTCAAATTTTCTTTAGTTACTATGGCGTCTTCAGCACTTATTTTCTGAATCTTATTTTTCCTTTGAATATACTCTTTCAAATTCAATTTCAGATGTGCTGTAGTGGATTTTTGGTGTACTTGCTCTTTTTCTGTTTATTTGGATAATGAATCTTTTGTTAAAAAATTCTGACTCAGGCTGGAACTTGTTTCTGACTTCTAAGGCTTACCTTTAGGTTGGTCAGTGTATTTTGGAGTGGATTTTATTTTTGGATTTGTCTGTTTCTGAGTTGTTTGGTTGTTTTGTTTTTTTTTTTTTTCCTTCCTCTGCATTTATTCTTCCAGCTAGATTTGTGGTTATTCATATTAAAGGGCTTTCTTCCCTTCCCAACCTCTTTTCCCTCTGCCTTAGGCAGAGCAAGTTCCATAGGT
>VZTT01013752.1:117846-196067 GCA_013400855.1 Buphagus erythrorhynchus | reverse complement strand
TTTTTTTTTTTTCCTTCCTCTGCATTTATTCTTCCAGCTAGATTTGTGGTTATTCATATTAAAGGGCTTTCTTCCCTTCCCAACCTCTTTTCCCTCTGCCTTAGGCAGAGCAAGTTCCATAGGTATTTTACAGATGATTCTTTACACATATAACATTGTTAAATGCTATATAACATATATTAAAACATGTTAATAAATTCTAATACAACTGTGTTGTATATCTTTATAAGGAAATTATATGTCAAGGACAGCCTGATTGTCCTCAATCCCTGGATTGCTGTGGCCTAAGACTATGTCAAAGTCCCTATCCTGAATTGCCTGTAAAGCAAAGCCTTTTGGTCAGAGAAATGCAGGATTCTAATAATTATTAATAGATATTCTATTAATTATTAATAATCCTTTGCTTAAATATTCTGACTACATGAGTAAGATTCTTTGTGATTGATTTGTTCAGGAGTAGAGCAGTGTTAAAATTGCTGTCTCTTGAAACCATCTCCTTTCCTTACCCCATCTTTGGTCCCACAGAGAATGGCTGTTGCCCTGACCTTCTGCTCTGCTCACACTTCCAGAATGTTAGGCAAAGCATCATACAGATTTAAACAAACACCCTCCAAATGTAAAAAATCTGATCTCCAGAAAGATTTTCTTTCCTGATCTTTTAAGCTTTCAAAACCTCTCTGCTCCCAGAATTGGGTGTTAGTGCCTGTGTTCAGCTTGGGAGTAGTGCATTTGGAATTTGCATTTTGAGGGTGAGTAGTTTTTCTCCTGTCAGATTTGCACTGGCTCGGACACGTAACCTTTGAAGTATTTTTGAAGAAAACAATGGTGCTTATTTTTTAATTTCTTCATGCCTTTATACTTGTCCAAAAACCAGCTTTCAAGAAAAATTCTTAAAGAAATTCACTAAGTTCTAATGCACTGCATTATTTTCTCATCCAAACTTTGAGNCTTGCTGTATAACAATTTTTCATTAAGTTAGGTTTTCCTTCCCCATCCCCTCTAAGGGTGGGGATACAGTGTTTGGTTCAGGTAAGTTTCTTGTTTCAGTGATCATGCCATGAGAAAGGAACCTGTGCCATCACAAAAACTGGTACTTGGTGTAAATGTATTTGCAAGCATTGCTTGCTTGACTGACCACCCTGCTGCTTAAGAAGATGAAATAGCAAGGCATAAGTTCCCTGGTGGCAGAATGTGATGCTGCCTGTTTTTTTCAGTTGGGGAAAGGAGGAATCAGTTCTCTGTCTCCCTTTTGCCTGGGTCCAGGCAATTAAGCTGCTGATCTGATGATGATGTACTTTCAGAAGTGTTCGTAAGGAAGTGACAGGATGCTTGTTTTACTCTGCTTTGCCTTGTTGCCAGGATCCTCAGTTTTGGGATCTAAGATGATGCTTAGCAGCTGTTCCATGAGGCATCATATTAGTGAGGCAATTGTGTTCTTACCTCCCTCTGACCAGAAACTGGAACAAAGGAATTTACAGGATTCAACTGCAATGCAGGGAACTGCTCAGCACTGGTTGTTAAACTTGTTTAGAATGAAGCTGCTGGGGAGGACAGAAGCTCATTTATAAACAATTCAGGAAGGCCAGCTGTAAGAATCCAATACTTTAATCTTCTGTGAGTTAGACTGTCTCCACTGGACATTCTTTTGGAATTGCTTTAGCTATAGCCTCATTCAAGAAGCTTTGCTGACATGGAAGCCTTTGCTGGTAAAGCTTGACCAGGTGTCAAACAGTGAGATTTCACTGGATGAACTTAGTTTAAAGACTTGTTCTAGGTGTCTGTGGGGTGTTCATGTCTGTACAGCTGACACACATGATGATAGCAATTTCATGTGCAATTTGTTCCAGGGCTTGTTCTCAATTTAATGTACATCAGTTGAAAATCAGATAAACTGGAACAATTTTGTACTGTAAATAACAGAATCATGGAATCTTTTAGGTTGGAAAAGAGCTCTAAGATCAGAGTCCACCGTTCCCTCACACTGCCACTAAACCATGGCCTCAAGTGCCACATCTGCACATCTTTGAAATCCCTCCAGAGATGATAACTACCACTTCCCCAGGCAGCCTGTTCTGGTGCTTGACACTTTCCATAAAGAAATTTTTCGTGATATCCATCCTAAACTTCCCCAGCAGCTAGAGGCCATTTCTTCTTGTCCTGTTGCTTGTTATTTGGGAGAAGAGGCTGACCCCCACCATACCACAGCTTTGTGTTAGGGAGTTAGAGGGTGATAAGGCCTCTCTTGAGTCTCCTCTTCTCCAATCTAAACACCCCCAGCACTCTCAGCCACTGCTCACAGGGCTTGTGCTCCAGACCCTTCCCAGCTCTGTTCCTTCTCTGGACACACACCAACACCTCAATGTCTTTCTCATGAGGGGCTTAATGAAGAATTAAGAGTATTTATCAAAATTATATCAAATAATTAGATTATGCATCTTTTTCCGTGTTGTAAAAGAGCTCTGAAGTTTATTTATGAACATTCATATACAGTTGTCTTGTGGTATGTGATTTTATATCTCAATACATAGACTGTTAATCTCTGAAAACTGGGAACTTTGCTGAAAGTAACTACAAATCTTACTGTTTTATTGATATTTAAAACAGAGGTCTGTGACAAAAAGCCCCAAAGGTAGACCAGGTTTGTGATTTTTGCATATATTACAGATCTCAGAGAACTCACAGGGAGAAGCAGTTCAGTCTTAAAGTAAGTTAAAATACTTTTTTTTTTGTCATATTCAGCAAAAGAATAATGTTACAGCTGCCCTTGTCTAGATACCCAAACCTTTGCTGACCATCTAATCAGGAACTTGGAAATCCAGGTGATGGAATTTGTTAGTAGTGGTTAGTAGTATAATGACTTAGCTGAGTTGAAAGTTCTAAATTAAAAAAAATTTGCCAAATCTTGCTGCCGTTGTTTTTCAAGTGTATAGACTCTTGACTGCCCATAAGGCTTCCTCCCATAACATTTTATATCTGGCAAAATTCCTGCTGTGAATATGCATGATGGATAAAGCATGTCCAGTTCTGTTAGTCTGGTCCTTACTTCATAATTGCCAAGATTTGTTCCTATCCCTCTGGAATTATTGAATCTGTACAAGGAGAATCTTGAGTAGAAAGTTACATTTAGCTTTGGATTAAAAGCTGTTTTTACATTGTGTATTTTATGCAAAATTACTGTTTTGCTTCTATATGCTAGAGGTGTGAGACTAGTGATATTGCCTTACATAGTATGCTAAAACAAAAAAAGACATGCATGTCTAGAACTTTAATAAATATTCTAGAGAAGGTATGTAGTATTTCCGTTTGTGGTGCTGGAATAAGGTTATTGCTTTTCAAAATCTCACTATTCTGGATTATATATAAATAATTCAGTCAGGAATCGAAGATCTTTGTATATTGCCACCTGCTCGTTATTCAGAAATTCTTGTAACAGTCTGCTGTTGCCCTAGCAACATTCTGAAAATTAATGTTGCATCTATGAAAAAGCTTTTGTTTATCTAGCAAAGCCCACTATCCAATCTGTATTATTGCACCCTGCATCTCAAGTGATGACTCCAGGTCCCAGCCCTAACTGTTTAAAAAATAATGATTTCCTTTTATGTAACATTAATTGAATATTTTTTTTCCCTACCTAGTCACAGATAATTAAATATGATGCTGATTTTGTTTAAAGTCCCTTTAGGGTCTGATGATGCCATTATATCATCTGAGTAGAGATGCTTGAATGTACAGATATTCAAGAAAGTAAAAAAATCACACGTTGGCTTCTAGTGTTCTTAGGAGCCCCTCTCTCTCGTTCCTCCCAGCTCTCTCCTCTCTCTCCTTTTGCCTTCCCTCTGTCAGATTCTACATTAGAAGTCAGATCTTGTTTAACCTTAAGCACTTTGGGATTTAAAAAGATTGTGCTTATGAAGTTGACATTAGCCAAGTTTGGGGCAGGAGTAAGGGTGGTGTTAACAAAGTCCTTGAAAGTGCTAATGCCACAGCTAACACAAATCTCAACTGCAGCACTCACTGCTTTAGGTTGAACATATTTATCTCAGAAGATTTACTGCTAGAACAAAATTGAGGAGGAAGACTGATAAGCTGGATCTTATTTTTCCCAGAGACAAAAATTAGTTGAAAAAACAACATTAAAGATACTATTCCTTCCAAATCCTCTCTTGTCATGAAGCAAGGGAAGAGCTCCCCTCTGTTTTTTTGTGTTCAGATCCTGCTTCCCTACTGCACTGCCACTTGTTTGGTTCAACCCTGCAGTTACTCTCATTCCCTCCTGTGTGGTTGGAAGGTAAGACATACCTGCTCTGAGAAAATCTGCCTTATCTCTTGTCTTACTTGACCTGTTGATTTTCAGATTCAGAGTTCCAGAGAGGAATAAAGACTTCTGGTAAATTGGCAAGCTGTAGTCCAAATTTATTTGAAAAATACAGATTAGTTGAGACTCTAACATCTCCCTTGGTTTAAACCAGTGTTCTTTAGACTTTTGTTTCTGAAGTACTTGAGGATTGGAATTAAAATGTGGGATTACAACTGAATTGCTCACCATGATTTTAGCTGAAGTCTCCTCTTTTCTTGTTTTTAGGCACCTGACACTGAAGCCCTGTTCCCATGCTCTAGTTGTTTAGAATTTTTGGGATGATAACACAAGTTATGCTACCAAACATGAAATTTTGTAAACATGAGTGAAGTCTTAATTGTTTGGGTTTTTGTTATTCTGGGGGTAGACTTTATTATTTAGGAACTTGTATTTCCTCTGTCCCTTTGCAGAAAATAACCCTGGTTTAGTATAAACAGGTTCTTACAGTTCTCTATTCTCATTTTTGTGTTCACAAAACTACTGGTCATTTTTTGCTGGAATAGACAAACCCTTTGCTTTTTGGTTGCTTGATAGTGTTTGTGCTGAAAAAGGACTTGATTTCACCCCCCTCAACATTCCCATCCCCTGCTAAGTGTGACAGATCCATAGGAATTGCTCATGGAGTTTGGACAACATGGCTTCCAAAGGAGTATTTGCATATCATAAACCTTATGAAGACCAGGTTCTTATGGGGGAAAAAATATTGGGAGAAAAATGGAAAAAATAGATCCAGTAAAACAACGCAAGTTTGTTCTGACTGTTGGTTCTAAGGCAGATCTGTGGTTTTAAAGAATTCCTGTTCAGTATGTGGGACCTACACATGCCTGGCCCATGGTGTGAGTCCACTTACTGGGTCACTTATGGAGAAGCTCAGAGCAAGTTTTTCAGGAATATTATTTTGTATTCAAACAGTTGATTTTTCATTAAAAAACCAAAACACAATGAACCTCATGTGGGTGAGAGGATATTACTGTTTTTGCTTTCAGACAGTGAGGATGACCTTAAACTCCAAACTCTGAGCAGCTTAATTTTCTGCTTATCTAATGCCTGGCATTTAGATGAGACTGTATAAAACAGAAGGTCTAGAACAATCTGAATTTAAACTGCAGTTCAGGAAAAAGTTAATATCAAGATATTAATACAAAACTAGACATGGTATGTTCATTAGGTGTGCATGAATTTTTCATCTTGAGACTCAACTTATAATCACTTAATTTTCTTTTAATGTTGTTAACAACAAAGTAAGATTGTGGTGAAAATGGAAAAGTTCTTGAAAGGGTTATACACCCAGTTTTTGGAAGTAAGAGTGAATGAGAATACTTAGTAATAGGAACAACTGGGGGTGGAAGGACAGAAATTACAGTGATAAAACATCTGACAAAACTAGGTAAGTGATCTTTAGCCTTGCTTTGTAATATATTCATTCCTTGGTTTATCATGAGCCATTACTCACTTGTTTGTTTTAACTGCAGAAGCAATACTTTGGTTTTAATTTATTAAGCAGCAATGTTTTCTGTAGATGTCAAAAATCAGTCTGTGGTTGAATATAATCTGAGTGGTTCTTACTTCATATTATGGAGATAGGCCAGAGCTTCTACTGGTAACATTTCTTTTCCCTTTCTTGTGTAACACAATTATCTAGCGCACAGAAAACTAGAAATACAAGTTTTTGAAATGTGTTCTAATGTGCTTTCTAGAGGAAAAGAAGAGGTTTGGTGGCTTGGGGGTTTTTTGCTTCACTAAGCATTACTTTAAGGACCATAGTTAATGGAATCAATGGCTAGCTCAATACTCTAGGATCATCTACTAGAATTTGCTTTTTCCTAAGTCATTCTCACTCCATGAGGAAGCAGGAGATTAGAGTTACCTTGTTCAAGAGATGAAGAATTGGACAGAATATATCTTTCAGCTTCTCTAACTGGTCCCAAAAACATCCCTCCAACATTTTTTATGAACATTGAGAGATGCCAGTTTTGGTTGGTGGTTTTTTCCTTTTCAGAGTTTGGTCATGTGAATGTTACTCCTATTTAATTACTTAGAATTTTTTGCTCCAGCTAACATTAAAAGTTTACTTGCACTCAGAGATACATTTGATTTTTCAATAGACTGATATGAGTACTTGTAGAGAGATCTTTAATACTGATTTCTGTGAAGCCTCAAAGTATCTTTTTAAGCTTGCTTTTGTACTGTTCCTCTAGAATATTTAATTAACAGTAAGTTAGTCTTTGACCAGCAATCATCCCTACAAACAGACCCACCAGAGAGACACTTGCTCATTTGGTATCTATTGTCCAGAAGGTATTTGAAAAGTCATTTCATTTAGTCTTTAAGACTAGCTTTGCACAGTCAGTATTTGGGGATTGTTTATATTTCAGACTTTAGCTTAAAGTCTCCTGTATTTAGACCTGGACAATACCTCTTCATGCTGTAGTAACCATGGCTAAATGGTGACTGGTATCTAAACAGCAGTAAAATTGTTTCATTTATACTTGTAGGAGTGAGGGTATATTTTATGTCTTAGAAGAAAAATGAAATCACCAGAGAAAGATGTTTATTTCAGCTTCATCACTATGCTGTCTAAACTGTGTTTATGGTGCAAAGGAATGAAATTGCAGTGCTTGTTTCTGCTTTCTTGGAAGTGAGAGGTTTTTATAGGGAGGTGATATGAAGTAAATACAGAATAGACCTTCATGACCAATCTGGAGTTAGACAATTTCTCTAAGGGTAGACATAAATGTATTTCTGTTAAACCAAATGTTAAGAGGTTCAGAAGGTACAAACTCAAATCAGTCGAGTGGATGGAACTTGGAGTAGTCAGAATATGGCTTCACATGATACTTCTGTTAAGTTCATGTGGATAGGAAAAGCTCTGTAAATGTCTCCCTTTCTCACATAACAAGAAAAGCTGATCTATTTCCTTGAGGTTTATAGATAAATTTCATTTTGGAATTGGGATAAGTAGTTGAAATATCCCATTCTAGCATTTTTTAAGCTTTTTATGTCTCAGACTTTTTCTTAAATATCTTTTGGCTGGTCCAGAGGCTTGCTTTCTATCTTGTTCTTTAAAAAGCTTCAAAGAGCGAATTTTCTTTCTCATCTCTTTTTCTTTCTTCTAAGTGTTGTTAGTTAGACTATTTCAGTGTGTGTGTCCTTCTCCAGCAGTTTGTGTCCTGCCTTTTCAGTCCTGTAAGTCTTGCTGGGATTTGTTTTGGGGTAATGGGGTTCTTGTGCCTCAAGTGCTTGGATATTGCAAAGCCAGGAACATCATCTTCCCGAGTGTATCCTCTGTAGCAGAGCCTTTTTATCAGTTGGGATTTCTGTCTCTGTGTCAGTACTCCTTTACAAGTTTTAAAGAAAATTTCATTCAGGACAGTCCAATTTTTTCTACTGACTCAGACACTGATTTGCAGGCACTTGATGGTGCACTTTTGCCTCTTATTGAGATGTGTAAGATTGTTATGAGATTTAAAAAATTAAGATTCATTTCTATCACTTACATACTGCAGTTTTAAGTACAACAATGACAGAGGGTATTGTTTCGTCAGGAAAATGGTTTTGAAGAGGTGATGTTGCATATCTTCACTTTTTTCCCTTAGGTCTAGAATTCTTCCTCCTTTGGCAAGCATCTGATTGCCTTCTAGACTGTTTTTCATTTATTTCTTGAATACCTGGCTTGTATGTTTGATCTGTGGTAAGGCTTTGAAATTTAAATTGAATTTAAGCTTTTTATTTGCTCATCTGTTTCTGAGCTCATGATGCCTATTCTGTTAGATGGTATTTCAGCAAACGTGATTGTATGTGTTTGATAATAAAGATACAATTTACATATTTTGAGGTAATTTAGTAAGCCAAGTCAGGGTTGCAATTG
Organism: Buphagus erythrorhynchus; assembly: GCA_013400855.1. Taxonomy (NCBI): domain Eukaryota; kingdom Metazoa; phylum Chordata; class Aves; order Passeriformes; family Sturnidae; genus Buphagus; species Buphagus erythrorhynchus. The sequence goes on along the minus strand of VZTT01013752.1, from coordinate 187,842 downwards.
TAAATTAGCCCTGAGTGCTCCAACTCCTTTTTCCAGGCTATAAGTTTTTACTGCTCTTAAGCATATTAATTATGTATCTTGACTAATGTAAGGGGAAAATTATAGCATTATTTTAATGATACTTCATTCAAATTATTTTCCTCTTTCACATAGGTTAATGTTATTCCTGTATTCATTTGCACATGGCACAATCTTTGTATAAAGGCATCCGTAGAGCTGAACACAAAACATCAGATGAGCATTTATAAAGTACATTCCTGATACAGGAACATTCCAAGTAATGAGTGCTATTCCAATTTTTAATCCATCACTTAGAGCAGACCAATATATGTGTATAGGGGATAAAAAGGTTTTGCTTATGAGAAAGTAAAACCAGCCTATCTTCTCCTGTAGGAGGAGTCTCCAGGATTGCAGTTACAGAAGCCCTAACTTTTCATAATGTATGGGTGTGTGAGTTTTAGAAAAATTAACAGAAATGTTCCAAGGGGCAGTGCAGAGTATAACAATAGTTCATTGCTCAGTTCTTTCTCCATTGGGTGCTGCTTTATTTCCTGTTGGGGGCTAGCTGCATCTTGTTGCTGATCTTCCTGATTATAAAAGCTCTCCTAGGTGCTCTGCTGTGGTGTACGTGAACCAAATCTGATTATAACACTAGCTAGACGTGCACAGCAGACATATTTTTCTAGTGTCGTGTGAGGAGACTGCTTAAAAGATTATTCTGACATTAATATAATCTGTGTAATGTGTTCAGAATCTGAAAACTATTCTCTTTGGCAGCATTCAGAGTATGGACCCTGCACTGAATGGCTTGTGCACATAGGTGATCACCTATTTGGAATTCATTATACAATTAGGAAAATAAAAGTAATTTTCTTGTCCAGCATCCTGCTGAGGAAGCCTTTTTCATGAGAAGTAATGCTCCCTTTGCAGACCAGCTGGAACCTCTGCAAAAATAGCAAGGGCCTCCCAGAATTATTTTGTGTATATTTTCCTGGAGTTTGGGATGTGATCTCAGGGATGGTGGGGGTGTGTGCTGAGGTGGGGAGGGAACTGGTGTGTGGAGGAGAGGCATAGCCAGCAGTTACACTGAACTCAGTGCACAAGAGAAAAGCAGGGATTCCAACAACTGCTGTCTTCAGCTACATCAAAAAGATTGACTCTCACCCCCCCCATACAATGTTGCTGCTCAAGGACGACAGCCAAGATGTGTGGAGTGTGTGACATTGCCATGTGTGGGCAGAAAGAGTGGAGGCGTTGAAGATGGAGCACAGAGGTGGCAGAAGAGGAGAACAGCAAGCATAGAAAGATTAAGTAAGATCTGTTGCAAACTGCAGCAGTCTCAATATCAAATGATGCTTTTACGTATGATATATATTTATATTATTTATTTATTTATTTATAAAAATCTATTTTAGTACTGAGACTTCTGCAGTCTGTGGCAGGTCTAAATCTTTCCATGGTTGTTTTAGATTTTTTTATTTCCTATATTTGTTACATTGTAGAAATGAGTCTGTCTATATATATCTGTATGGGTTTTTAATCTTGTCATTTAAATATAAAGGATACTGATCTCCCATTTGTCAGGAATTGCAGCCTCCCAAGATTCTCATTTCTCTCTCTGGAGCCCAAAGAGCTCCATTCTCCTTCCAGCCTAACTTGGTGTGCAGGATCCCTCGGAGAGGTCTCTGGAGAGTCCAGAGAGGGGATTATGATTATCAGCGTGCAGCAGTGCTGCTGAGCACAGGGTGATGCTGCAGCTGGGTAGGGACAGGTTTCTCACAAGCAACAAAACTGCAGACTGCTGGTCTGGACACTGCTTTTGGAAATATGATAATTATCATATAACTGGGTTTTTTTTTTTTTTTACCCCTCTGTTTAGGCGACGTTTTTCTTCCATATTTGGGTTCTGATAGTGGGTATGTGCCAGTCCAGAAAATTATCATAGCATTCATTCTGCCAGTGACAAATGTGTTTATCTGCTGGCACTGAGGACTAACTTACTGATGACTTTTTGTGTTGTGTTCACAATGCCAAAGTGAAGAAATAAAACTGTCTAGAGAGGAAATTAATATCTTTACAGTACGAATGTTTTTGTCCTGCTTCTTTGTCACATCAAAATTCTCGCAGTGTGGTATAATCTTTAATTTTAGAGTAGTCTGACTGTTAATGGAGAAAGTGATTAAAATGTGCCCAGCCATTTTCTAGCAGCCGGAGAGCTTCGGGAGGTTGTGAATTGCTGAGGAGGAGCCGCCTGGGTGGCGGTGCTGGGTGACAGTGACAGTGGCAGTGCCAGCGCGGCTCCCAGCTGTGCCTTCCCATTGTCTCCGCGGCTCCGGGCAGCGCGGGGCGGCCGCTGCACGGGCACAGCTCAGCCCCGGCCGGGCACGGACAGCCCGCCCCGGGACCGGATAATGGAGCAAAACACCAACAGCGTGCAGGTATGTGAGTCCTGAACAGGGCATCGAAACGCTGCCTGCGAGGAGGAGAAAATCTCGAGACAAATTACAGTCTGCATTTGGTTTCCCTTTTTCCACAGAAGCCATTCTAGGCCTAATCAATTAGCAGAGATCATTAGCATCCTTAAATCTCTGCCTTCTTTAAACATGGACTTGAAAAGATTTTTTTTCTTGCATCTTATTTAATAATGGCATTCTTGCTGATTTTTATTTACTGAGCATTTTATTTGTGCTGTGGTTGAAAAACCATTAAAAAAATCTCTGCGAAAAGAATTTCCCAAGGTGGCAGAAATGGGGGAGATACCTAAATTTTTTTTAGTGTGTTTTTTTTTGAAGTATTACTGTTATCTCCATTCCAACGAAAAATTGCAAGTAAGCTTTTTTTTTAAAGATAAATCTTGAACTGAAAAATAGGTTTCAAACCTAAACAGCAACACTATTTATAGTAGGCTACATGAAAATGGTTTTTTCTTTTCCTATGCAGTTGATGATTCTCTTATGTTGAGGACCAAATGTCTTTTTGTTGAGATAACAAGTAATTTTGGATGGCTGTTAAATTGGTGACATTTGGTTCCATGAAAATCAGTCATTTAATAAATTTTTATCAAGTTACTGTACTATCAGAACTTCTGACATCAGACCTGCTGTGATGGTGTTAGAAAATAAGCAAAAATACACTGCTAGAGGATTAAAGTTTGTAGGATAGACAGTTTTGAAATTCTGATTTGTTTTTACCTAATATTTATAATCACCAGATTTTGAAGCAGCCAGATGATGTTTGTGTGTGTGGTGGTGATGTGCTGTGGTATTTGTGAAGCTGTGGCAACAGGACATAATAGGTGAGAGCATTGATAGTGTCCCAGGGAAAGTTTTGTCATGTTTCTCTTGTTTGCTTTGGTGATTTTTGTCTTTCTTTGATGCAGAGAAAGACCATAATGGTACAATAATTTACCAAGTTAGTGAAATTTGTTTTAAGATGGAAAGAAAGGGCCTGTTAGAGTTGGAAGCAAAAGAGCCTTTTACTTCTGAACTTTTTTGAAAACTAAGTCCTTTGCACACTCCTGAATATCTTAGGGCCCCTCAAGAGAATCTTTAACCTGGCCTGGTAACTCCAGGAGTCTGTTCCTACCATCCCCTGTTGAAATTTGTGTCAGTTTTAGTGATATTTTTTCATGTTACTGATGGAAATATGATGGACAAATATTATCTTAGATATTCTAAGAGTGAAACCTGATCTATGTACAGAAAATTGTTAGCTGCTGTGTGCAGTTGTGGATGGCTGTTTTCTAAATGAAATTGAGATTTGTGTTCTTTAAGAAAGCTTTTATTTGAAGGATCTCCACTGGAAATTGTCACAAGCAATGCTTCAGTTCATTTACTTAAAATAACTGGGGGGAAAAAATCAATATTTGACTATTTTGAGGTTTTAGTTTGCTACTGCATCATCTGGCAGTAGCATGTAAATGTAGATGGCATGACTTTATTTGATCCTATGTGTTGTCTATGGAGTGTTTTGAGTAGCAAGATGATTTTTTTACATCATCTCATCTTAAAATATTTATGTTCTCTTACTTCTGTACTGTTTCTAATATACCAAAATTAATCAATGCAGAGCTTAAAAGGTTCTTGAAGATTTTCTTTGGTTAATTTACAGTTGGGTAATATAAAACAATTTTCCAATTTTTTTATTTAAAAGTCTTTTAAAGCAACTGTAAACAGCTCAGGCTGTACTTATACTTTATTGTGCTATAAAACCTCTGACCTTTAGCAAGCATTGACAACCTCATAAAGAGAAAACCAATTATTTTTTCCCAAACTATTGATTTCCAATTGACACAAAAAAAGCAAATTGTTATTCCTCTTATTCCATTTTAAAGCCTTAACACTAGAAATGGGGCTTCAGAGAATGATGTAATAACAGATGATTCTTCTTCAGTTTTTAATAAGACAACTGTTGCTGTTTGATAGTTGAAAACAGATACTTTGGGTTTGGGCCTGTGATCTGCCTGACTTTATGACTTAAAGGTAATAAGTAGATACATACAGATAAATATTAAACAGATTACATGATGATACAGACTTGTGCTGTATGGTATTACAGTGTGCATTTCCTGGAATAGTTGAAAGCTTTCTAGAGGTATAGTTAAAAGTGAGTGAAAATTTTGTGTGAAAATAATGTGCAGGATTTAAAAAGGAGCTGATAAAGGATGATGGGTGACTATGCAGTATGAACCAGGTGAGGAGATAGCAAGGGCAGGTTTGGGGGTTGCTGGAAGCTGTGGGAGGGTGCTGGCACATGGACACAGAATTTTCTGAATGTCAGCCCTAGAGACGGCTCAAGAGCCAGGAGGAGTTTTTCTGCTGTCAGTTGGGTTTCTCTGAATGATGAAAGCTAAGCCAACAAAATCTTTGTCAGCATAGTTGTTTCTACAGAGCTTTTGCTGGTGCAGCAATGTCATGTGAGAAGGGCATTCATTTTTCCCCCCCCAAGCCAACAGAACTATGCTAGCAAAAACTAAAGATATGTCATGCTGTATTTCATAAGCATTTCTAAGTAGTTCTTTCCTCATGCCTTTGGACAGGCGTGTTCTTTGGGGGAGGAGAGGCTTAGCCATTCAACAGATGGATTTTCCACTAACCTAATGCTCTGTTCTCTCTGAGGTATGGCATTTTGGAAAGGTTAATGCTCTAATAGTGTTCAAGCTGAAGTGGCTTTTGTCTGCCAACGTATGTTACCCTGTGCAGATGCTTGCCAGGAGACAATTATATAAAAAATAGTGTTCAGTGAACTGTTTTGAAGTCTGTCTGGGAAATTTTTTTCTTTCTTTCTCTAAATCTACCAAAAAAAAAAAGTGAGAATAGATCCTAATAGAGCTACAACTTTAAATAGTATATAAACCATTTAAGATTATTTTTGTTACCTTAATGAGGGTGGCCTAACCACAGAGCTGTGTTTTATAATAACAGTATGTGAATGTTAGCCAGGCTGGTTTTCAATCCACTACAGACTGTTCAATGCTAGAACTGTCATTTCATCAGAAACCCTGCAACTTGGACTTTCATTGTTCTTCATGTTGGGTAGCTCCTCTAGTCAAAACAAGGACTGTAGTGGGATTTTTTTTCCTTAGGTAGTATCCTAGTAGGCCAAACCTCTTCTAAATGGTGAAAAGAACAGTGCCTGTAGTCTGCCAGATGTAGGGTGCTTTCAGCTCACTATTAAAAGAACTCTCTGTCATGTTCCACTGTAGCAGGAGGTACAGCCAGAGAACTCTTTCATTTTCCAGGAGGAAACCAAAGGTGTTTACTTCCTTTGATGTATGTGGCTCTGATCATTTGTATCAAAAGTGAAGTGCAAGAGGGGAACTAAGAGGATAATGAAGGTGCAGAATGGAACAGCTGAGCCTCCTGGGGACCAGAGCACTGAAGAAGCATTGGGTAGTGGCAGAGTTTTTTCAGGGTACATTTCAAGTTTTATTTTTTGAGTTTATGGATAACAGATGGCAACAAACTCCTGATTTCCAGAGATATTTGAATACTGCAGTTTCCTATCAATATGTAGAATAGAAGACTGCTCTAGCCTTGCTTGTCATGAAATATCTTATTCTCATTTATGCAACTACATTCCTGTAGGAATTATCTTGTTATTCTTTGTCGCTGTCAGCTCAGTGTTTCCATTGCATTCAGGAATGAACTCACAGGAGAAGGTGAGGCAAGATTAAAGAGCCTTAGAGTATTGTTCAGAATTTAAAATATAAAAGAAGGGGGAGGGATAGTTGCTAATAATACACCTTGGCTTCTCACATGCCTATTCCTGTGAAAGGTGTCCTCTTTAAAAGCCTGTCAAATGTTTTGTGAGCAGTGGTAATGTCCTATCTTAGGCCCTGAGGGTGAAAAAGAAGGGCACTATATTGCTTTTTAAGATTGTTTGAGAGGCTGTAGCATGCAAAATGTCCCAGTAAAGAAAAGAAGGTATTTAAGAAGACTGGGGGCAAGTTTCAGGTTTTGTTTCTGATGTTCAGCATTATTGTTGTCCAAATGAACCCTGTGTACTGAGGTGTGTGTAGATCTGGAATGGGTGTTTGACAGGTGTGTTCTGGTGCTTTAAGGTTGTCTCTTTCCTTCCTCTCTCCAGGCTGTGCCAGGGAGGGGAGGTGGGGTGCTGGTGCCCTGGTGCCAGCAGTGTCAGTCCCTGGGAGCTCAGGGGAGGGAGGGGAGGGGAGGGAGGGAGTGTGAACTGTGCTCTGCTGCTGCTGGAGCAGCTCCTCTGACAGAGGGGCAGGGCAGCAAATAGGGGAGCAGATCACTTTTGTAAAATTGCAGCAAGATGAACTAGAGCAAGACCTGGGACAGCCTTTTATTGGGTTCACAGTTTGGGGGTTTTCCTTCCAAACTGGAGGAAACTTTGTCGAGAAAGTCTGCAAATGGCTTCTGGTGCATTTGGTTCTATTTCTGTCCAGTTAATTTTTTAATGATGTCTACACTTGGTAGTAGGACATAACATGGACAGACAGATGCATTCAGTCCCTAATAAATTTTTGAAGACGTAGAATAACTGCACATTATACTTTTGTATTTTGATTTATCATACTCTTTCTTTGAAAATCTGATTACTAAGTACCTTGGTAAATTGAATCAAATAAGAAGTATCTTCTAATGCTGATGGAGTAAATAGCATTTAGTTGTTAACTGATTCCTGTAGAACTTCAAAATCTGTGTAAATAGCATCATCAAGAAAAGCATCAATCTTTAAGTATATTTAAATCATTGCAGCATGAATTCACTTGTATAGCATTTCCCAGTGAACAAGAATAGGGAATCTTTTAGATTCATGCTTCAAAAGGGAACAAATTTCTCATTTGTTTGTTTCTAATAATTGTTTCAATTAAGATCAGACCTGCACAATATCAGAGTTCAGTAGGCAGGCCAGGACCCTTTGCTCCCTAGTTGGTCATTTAACGGGTCTCAAACTTTACCCATAAGATGGCATGCAGAAAGCAGGAATGTGTTGACTTTTCTGGAAAAAGGGAACAGCTGCCTCTGCATAATTCTAGTTTATATTTCTGATAATTGTACAAAGCTGCTTTGAATTTTTTGTTAAATGAATGGCAATCTCAATATCAGCTGCTACATTTTTACAGGTGCTGTGTAGTATTTTTTAACAGGCTGGGCCACTGAGGCACTAGTTATTAGGGAGAGCAAAATTGCAGACCCTGGCTTATGGCTCTTGGATCATCCCTGAGCACAGCCTGGTCTGTTTGTGGGCAGGAGAATTGTTGCTCCCTCTGGAATCCTCCCTTGCTCTCCAAGTCAGGATTTTCAAGGTTGTGTGGGGTTGCTTTTGTTTGTTTTTTCTCCTTTCCTCTCCTTTATCACCTCAGGCACTTTCCTCCAGTCCTTTTCACACCTCTGCCTTAAAAAAAGTTTCCCAGGAGGGACTAATTTGTTCCAAATATAGATGTTTGTCAGGTTGTGCACCTTTTGTCTCAGGATTCATCGACAGGCTCTCAGTTACCAGATAATAAATTAATCTGCACCTTCTCATCGCTTTGAGTTGGGCTGGTGCTGTTGAAATGCCCTTACTGGAACTACTGGGGCAGAGCTGAAAGTCACCCCTGCAGAAAGAGCTGCTGCTGTTCCTCCTGGGGCTTTGTTCCTGCTGCCTAGAGCTCCCATGAATGTCCTGTGCACCACCATAGCTCATTAGCCCAACAGAACCTGCCCTAGCCAAAGAGCTTCATGGTTCTGGGTCACTTCGCAAGGAAACACACCATGGAAAAGTTTGGCAAACACCAGAGCTGGTGGAAAGGTGGAGGTGGGACCACACCTGGAGACCATGGGGCAGAGGCTGTAGGGAGCAGAAGGAAGAAGCAGGAGCTCCCCTTTATGAGTTCTCCCTTGATTTGGGTGTCTGAGACATCAGTCTGACTTACCAAAATTAATTGTTACCAAGAGCTGTGTGTAGGTAGTGGTCCACAGGGATTGAGCAGTAGCTGGATGCAGTAATCCTTTTAGTTATACCCATCGTTTTTATTAAGATAATTTTGATTGGTACCTTTCTGCTTAAGGTATAAATGTTTTCCTCTTTCATACTAACAAATAAACATATGTAACTCTGAGTGTTTTCAGTTGGTGGGGAGACTTCTAGTCACAGGAACCCTGAGGTTATGATATTGATATAGATTTGTTCATATAATTGAGATGAAAAACAGCTGGAAAAAGCTCTTGTGCAGGTCTCTTATATGAATCTTCAAAGATCCTTTTTCCTAGGAAACATCCTGACTTTTCTCAAAAAAGAATTAGGCACTTCCACATCCAAGAAAGGTTTGTACCACTGTTACTTCAAGGGTAAGACAAAACTTTTCCCACAGACTTTGTAGGATTCATCCATCGGTTTTTCCACTTGAGCTGTGGAGGGAGTTGCTGTACAAAGCTGCTGTGGAAGTTGTGGGAAGAGGCCAGTGTTTGTTGGTTGCAGGAATTCTGTTTATCAGTCAACACAAGCTTGTTTAAGAAACAAATTTTCACGTTACCTTTCCACAGACAGTGTGTCCACTTTGTGTGTTGAACGTAGATTTTTTTTCACCTGCATTTTTCTAATCCAATTTTCTGCCCTGAATTTAATTGATTCAAGTTATTTTGACAGCCATTCCTGGGGTCTTTTGACAACAATAACAATTAAAGAAAAAAATAACCTTCTGTCTTTTACCTTCTTTTTAAAAGAAAAATAATGGATTCCTTCTGTCATGGGCAGTGCAAAGCTTCCTATCTCCATCTACACTGCCAAGAAGGAGTTGGAACTCTTGATGCCTCTTAGAGAAATTGGATTAAGTTGAGTAGATCCTATTCCCAGAAATATCTCTGCTCATTCCAAGTCAGTTTAGTGGATTTACATATGGTAATTTTTAAGTCAGAACCCAAAATGAGGGACCCAGTGGTATAAAGATTCAGGAGGCTGCCATCATAAAACTCAGGAATGACTTTTCTTGATCTATTGGGGTTTTTTATGACTTATCCTCTAGGCTGTGCAAAAGAAAGCAGTAAGAGCACAGCACTGACAACTTTCTGATCTGCTGATTGCAGAGCTCATGTCTGTGCAGTACTGGACATCCATCTCACAGCTGATGATAAGACTTTTCCCTGTGAAAAGAGAGAGTAGCTGCATAGACAAAGTGGTGACCTGTGGGAAAGAGGATTACCAGACTTAAGGATGATTCTTGGGGTATAATGTTGTTAATATGATGAAGAAGAATGTATGTTTCAGTACTGAGTATTTCAATGGGGACAGCAGTCCTGAGGGTGAAGAATATAGGTATAATGTTTTATCCTCCAGTCTCACATGTAAGTCCTTTTACTTCCTGCCTACTAAAGTAGGTGTCTATTTTTGTCACCTATAAAAGATACTAGAATTGGTAGCTTTTCTTTCATGAGACATGTTGTGAGCTGTTGGAGCTTTTAATTGCAAACTCAGATAATACTCTGCCCCTAATATTCAGTCCTTTCAACTGTTTAGATAATTTTAGGGCAAAACCTCATTTGTGTCCCTCCTGTTAAAATCTGCAAATACTGTGTTGGTCTATATTGCAATCTAGTCTAAAGCCAGTGCTGGGATTTTGTTTCAATTAATAATTTTGCTTACCAGACCCCTTTTCTCCCCAAAGAACAGTCAGCTCCTAAGGACAACCTTCCTGCTATTTTCCTCCTTTTACCTGTCCTACATGGGACACAAGAAATTAACATCCAACTGTGTGGGGAGGTGAAAGAGGTGGGATTCATAAGGATGGGCTGTGATTTGTTCCCCCACTCAGTCTGCAGCACATAAAATTTCTAAATTCCTTAAATCTTTTTTAATCCAGTCTGTGGAAGTTTAGAAACTAGAACCAGATTATCTCAGCTATGAAAATTTGCTGAATTAGAGAAAACTTCAGGGACAGAATGTTATCCAAGTACTTAAACTCACAGCTGTGGATCACAAACACAAGGTTGCATTACCAATCTCAATAAATCTATAGCTGGTATTATTAAAAAATAATCAGGTAAGCAAAGATTCGTTTTTCTATTCCATGTGTTTTGCTGCTAGTGTGAAGTACAGAGTTTGGCATTTACTCATAGATGCACATATGGTGATTCCAGTTGACTCAAAATAGCTCCATTCTATGAACTCAAAGTTGAGATTTTTTTTGTGTGAATTGGAGCTCTACAGCTTTTCCTCAGTTCTGTCTCTTCGACTGTAGGATACATAACACCAAATCTGCAGGCTTTAAATCTGTCTGCAGGGAAAAATCTGTTCAGAACAAGTTATAAACTAATTTGCACTTCGTTTGTCTTAGGATACAAGGACTTTTCTTCTGCATCAGTTTCCTGGATTGACCTAGGCAAGCAAGAATGTGTTTTGGTAACTGAGTATGCTGATATGTGTTTTTAAAATGGTGTTGCAAAGGGATAGGAGCTCTTAGTGTATTTGATAGAATTAAAGGAAAACTTGAAGATGTTGATTGTCATTACTATATTTGTGATTTGCGTAGGAAGTAGTAATTAAATTACATTTACTTTGCAGTATTATATTTGCAACTGGACATAAATGTTTTGGGTTTTGTCTGTTGTTGTCTTCGGCCTGTAATGTTTTTTAACATTTATCTAGATACTGTTCAAATCACGTCAGTCAACAAAGTGGAACAGCATCTCTATTCAAATTTTGTTTACTGTAAAGGTTCTGAGCTTCTTAATAAATTTTATATCAGCATCTGGATTGTCTGGAAAAGCCACCTCAACAGCCAAACAATCCTGGATATTCTTTGTTGCATTTTTGTATCCTTTTATTTCCAGTTTGTTCTTTCATCTATAATCCTTTCCCCTCCATTAGATTCAGTAAATAGGATCTCTTACAGGCCTGAATCACAGCGCATCTTTTATCTTTCTTTTCCATGCTTTGCAGCAAATTTCAGTACTGCAGATGTCTGTAGTGCCTCATCTCTTACCAAACTGTGTTTCTTCAGCTCTGGAGCAGTGGTTGTAGCCAGGCTCTCATCTCCCCTGCGAGGGAGCAGGAGGCCCCTGGAGAGCTACACACCACGAGGTGTTCTCAGGGTTCCACTGCCTTTGCTCTCAGCACTCTGGCCTGGGCTTCAAATGTTTCTTTGGGGCTGGTGCTATTACTTATTTCTCAAATATGTAAAAGAGGGAAGATAGAAAATCATCAGTTTTGCATAAATGTGTAAATCCTCATTCCAGGGCAGTTATTTTCTTGAATAAAGTAAAGCCATCTTCTGTAATTCCAGTGGCCCAAATGAAGGCTGGTGGATTGTGCTCGTAGATTATTAACTCCAACAAAGAGAAAAATGCTCTTCTGCTGACAGATTTGTAAGCTTTCATGGCCTGTCACTCCTCCACACCTGCTGGGCTGCATATTTCAGACTCTTTGGGAAGATACCTGCATGTTTATAGAAACAGAGTTTCAGGAATGCCAACAAAATGTTTATTATGACTGCTTGTTAACTCTAATCCAGAAATGTCCTGGATGTCCAATGAAACTGTTACTGCTGCTAGATAGAGCGAACAGGATGGATATGACAAATGCTGATTTCTTCCCTTTTTTTTTTTTTTCCTTAAAATAACTATTTCAGCTTTTAAGTGTCATCATGTTCCATCTCCCCTCCAAAAGCAAATAAAAGTATAATGCATTTCATCTGTTGATTTTTCAGGCATTGAAAAGGGATGTTCTTGCTGATTCAAGACCAAATAGTTCTGTCCAGGACTCTACACTGGGGATAAGGACATGGGACTCCTCCTGCCAGATTCCAGATGGTTCATCACAACTGACATCTTGGCTGACAACTGTGAAAAGGATCTTCGGATTATTCTATTTTATTTTTGTGGGAGACCACAATCCCCAAACTCTAGGACATATCAGGTACTAAATTAAACACTTAGGTTTTTCCATAATATTATTGGATTGTTACTTGCTTCTTATGAAGGAGTTTAGGCATTCAGATCTTACTCTTTATTTCTTGTAGGAAATGGAAAATCCTTGGTTTTACATCTTGCAGTAGCTGAGTAATGACAAGGAGTTGTGTTTCTTGTTTCCTCCGGAAAATTTGGGGTTTAATCATTAGTTATTTTTATATAGTATTGTAAATTCTAATTACTGATCATGGTTATTATCCTAATTATCAAATTGTTTCTTTTTCTTCTTTGTTGCTTTTGAGAGAATGCTTAATTTTATTAAGTCTGGTTTTGCTGCAGTTTGTAGGTAAGATAATTCCTGCATTCAGAACTTGTCCAGTCAACAAGGAAACTTAAAAAGTTCATGAAATTTATGGATGTTTGCACACTTGGGGCGTTATGATTCAGCTATTTACTTTCAACCATTTTAAAATAAACCTATATGTAATTATCTTTTCCTTTGAGAATATCTTGCCTTGTTTCTGTTGGAGCCTAGTTTGATTTGGAGTATCTGAATGTTCAGGTGTTTATTTTTAAAATGTGGAATAGAAAATCTGAGTGTTATCCAAGAGTGTAGCTCTTAATTCTTGTTTGTGTAGATGTCTGCTGTTACACGCCACTGATAAATGTGGTTAAAAAGAAATCACTCCTAATACAAGACAGGAAAAAATATCATAGCAGGGGGGTCCTTTTTGCAGCAAAATCATGTTTATTTTGGGTAGCTGTTTAGGTATGGGTGGCTTTTTAATTACTTTTATATTACTCAATAGTTCACTTTTTCTTTGTCCTAAAGGTTCCGTATTTCTTGTAGAATTTTAAAATAACCTTTTCTAATGAGGATGTCTGATATTCTTACTGTAAAAGATGAAGCTGATGCAATGAAGGGTACAGAAGCTGAATTCAAAGATACAGACACAGTTGAAAACCTAAAAAAATCAGGAAGTCAGGAAGAGATTCAAGTGGAAAAGGATGAAAATTGTCCTGATAACAAAAACAATATGCCGGTAAGAAGTTTTTCACTTTAATTTTCATTAGTATATTATGTTAAATAAGTCTGTGTCTTGTTCTCCATTCTCTTGATCCTCTTATGTTTCTTTGGTACAGTGAGGAAAATTTGGTTGGCTTTAGGGAAGCATATATGATGATTATTGCTTCCTCTCTCCTCCTTTGCCCCACTTCTCTGTTTACACTCATGTAAATATGACTCAGTCATTTTTAATTCTTTGAAGGAGATGAGTGGTTTTGCTGGGAACCAGACAATTTGCCTGTGTTTGTGTTTCCCTGAGTGCATATGTGAAGTCTTTCATTGTAGCAGAGCAAGGAACAACCTTAGGCTGGCTTTTGCTGCTGCTAAATCCTGACAGAGTTTGGAGCTGGGCTGTGTGTGCTGAGTGTTGCTGCTTTGAACAAGGTGCTGCCGCTCAGCCAGGCCTGTCTGCCATGGGCAGGAGTGCCCAGCCCAGGGCTCTTGAGCTTTTGCACTTTACAGGTGGCTCAGGTGTAGATTTTCCAGCAGAGCTGTTCAGCATAAGGCTGAAGTAATCAGCTGTAGTTAATCCAAATCCCCAGGAGACAGAGGGATCCAGAGCTCCTGAGGTCTGGGTGCTGCCCCAGCCACCTGCAGAATGAGCTGGGGAGCATCATCCTGCCCTGGTGGGCAGCAGATACTCCCTGCACCTTCCCTTCTCTGATCTTCACTGCTTGACAGCTTTGGTAGGTGTCTTTTAGGTAGGAAACCTGAGGCAGTTCCTTGTGCACACACTGAAAAGGTGAGGCATGTAAATGGGTGGCTTTTGCAGGTGGGAGAAGTGAAATACCTTCAGGTATTTACCAAGGAAGTTGTGGCATCACATTTCAAGTGAGAAGGAGGCAAAGCAAATCGTGTGGAAGTACCTCGTGTCAATGGAGAACACACTGATAGGGAAGGGTTAGGAATTTGTGGCAGCAGATTTTACACCTCCAAGATTTAGCTGTGGGACAAGAGAGCTGACTCCTGGCTAAGGCTGCTCAACTGGTCACTGAGGACTGTAAGCAGCTCATGTGAGGGGAGGAGTTCAGGAAAGCAACTGAAAATTTCTGACACAACCTACAAAACAGGCCAGATTTGTAAAAGGGAGCACAGAAGTTTTTATTTGGCAAAAGCTATAGTTGTCTATAGGAATTTTGTGTCTGTGGGTTAATACTAAATTTTTTTATAGAAATCCTGATTGGGATCTGAGGGATCTCTTGTGGGTTGCAAAAACAGGACAGTAGCTTATTAGATTCTTGTTATTGAGATTTGAGTAAAAGGTTCTTTGGGGAGTAGTTTTGTTCAAGACTAACAATTCAATATTCCACTGAGTGAAGTAAGCTTTATCTGCTGTGTTAAATTGCTTCCAGATAAATCTTGTAGACCACTGCAATAACAATAGTTTTACACTTTAATATCTGCTGGCTTTATTAAGGCTGGCATCAGTGTAAATAGATAATTTTATGGAAAAATAAATCCTTGAAATGAAATACTTCTGCTGTAACATGAGAAATAAATGCTGCTGAAAAGATGGGAGATATAGCTGAGCTGGTATTTTCTTTAATTAATGTAATATTCTAGTAGTGAGCCTTAAAAATTAAACTATGGTTTAGTTATTTTCATATAGTTCAGTAATTTGGAAAAATCTCATTCACATTTTCTCATTTAACAAATTTTAGTGGGGAAATGTCTATGACACTCAAGTGGCAAATAATAAATAAGCCTTCCTGCAAACAACTGCTGCTGTCTCATCAGAGTGCAGAGGAAGGAACCTGCCAGTGCTGCCAGAGGCTGTGGGCTGGCAGGGCGTTCATTGTTGGGAGTTTGTTCAGGAGCTGGTGGCTGAAATGATTCTCACATCCACCAAATGAGCTGGACACTGCCTAGGGAAGGCTGTTGGATAGAAACAGCTCTGCTGCCAGTGTGGTGTCCAGGAGTACCCATCAGCATCAGAACATTGCTGTTACATGAGCAGTTTAATTAAAAACTGAGGCTGAGGATGCAGATTTCCAGAGTGGCAGGAAGACAGACAGTTACCAAATGGCACCTGGCTACTGTGAGCAAGCCCCTTGCAACAACTGAAATCAGCAAAAGTTAATGTCACTTGTACTGTGGAGGCTGCCAGTGCAAATATATATGTCTTGTATTTGAGGATTTCTCATTTAGAGCATGTTTTATGCTAAAATACAAAACAATAATTTGGGGCTGTCCATAGTAAAAAACCCTTGTAGAACAGTAGCAGTCAGCAAGTTTTTAACTAATGGATGGTTAAACAGTTTGATGACATTTCAGTGGACATAGTACCTGTCATTAGGTGCAGGTTAAATGTTACTGTGGTGGTGGGAAAAAGAGAAAAGAATTTGCTGAGAAATGTTAGAAAAGATTATCATAAACTTCCTGGAATTTGTTGTGTACCTCTGTTTATTAACTGAGTGCATCAGAGGATGAGATGGGCTCTCCTCCCTGGTGGCAGAGTAGGTTTGGTACCTACTGACAAACTGCAGTGACGTTCCTCACTACAGCCTTCTTCTACTGACTTCTTTACAGCCAAGGAAGAGACAGGCTGTGATTTTTCCTCTGTCTAAACTTGACATGGGTTGAATTCAGGCATGTTTCTGGAACTGCACAATTAAGAAACTGATGGTTTTATTTTGAAATGTAACTGTGATTGTAAATTCCAGATCATTTGGAAGTTGAGCATTAATAACTGATTGGCTGCTGTGTCTGCTGTTGAAGGTACAATGTGAATGAGGAAAATACCTAATTAGAGTACATCGCCAGCAATCTCAATTTCTTTAAGCAGTGCAAAAGTAGTGTCATAGATACAGAGACTATTTCTAAATTGGAATATTTGCAGTGAGTTTCAAGTGTCATTTAAATGGCACTGGAGACAAGAGGCACTGTTATGTAAAGTACTTTCACAGAAGTCATGTGCACGTCAGCACTACGGTGGGTTTTGTGATCAAAAGGGTTTTGGTTCACCACTCACGGCCGTCTCCCACCTGTTCATCTTATCCAGGCCAGGTGACAACAAATGAATTCAGACTTAGCTGGAATACAGGGTCTGTATTTCCTCTGTCTCTGAGTGGTGAGACAGGTGGTGTCATCCACTGCAAGGACAAAGCTGCAGGAAATACTGACGACAAATTAAAGATCCTGGATTTATCCTGCAAGATAGTCCTTTATGTTTATTATTAAGAAGACTTCTTTTTTAAAACCCAAAAAAGCCTCATGACATGAGTGCAGGGTTGTTTGCATCTACTGTATGATAAAAGCAAGGCAAATGTTGTGTTGCGTATAATTCTGATTTTGTTTTATGCTAATTAAGGGGATATCCTTGTCCTCTGAGGCAATTAGATAATTTCTTTACTTAGCAACTTGACATCTCTTCCTACAAGTATCTTCCTTCCATACTAGCACAAATCTTGAGCTTCTCTCTCTGTTTCATAGCTGAAGTTCTCTGAAACCTTTCTTTGCCTCCTCCTCAGCTGTTTTGATCTTGTCCGGATTTACCTGTCTTTGTCTCCAAAATATGTGATGTAATATTTTTGAATTGATAAATGATTGGGCAGATTGTCTTATTCTTGAGCTGCCTCCATGTCCAAGGGTGAAACTATTTTTCCATCAGTCATCCTCTTCTGTATCATGGAAAATTGCTGTCACTGCTCACTAATGCAGGACAGCAAGTAACTATGGATCACGCTGTTCTTTCCCTCAGCATTACTAAGCTATCCATGGTTCTTGGGACTGCAGCACTTGACTAGGTTTAAAACTGAGACCTAATTTTGCAGAAAGGAAAAAACCTGAATGTCCTTAGAACACTCTTTGTTCAGGTTTGTCATGTTGTGCATATCCTCAGAAATGCCCAAATGGTACTTCAGAAATAGAGCCCCTTCTCACAAAACCTTTCACACGTCTGAGTTTGCCATCTTGTGCCTGACCTGTTTTTATCTAGCTTGTTTAGACAGCATAGTGATGATAGGGAAAGGCATGTAACAGCTCCAGATCTTTACTTTGCATTTAGTATCTGTGATCTGATGAGGTACTTTGCAAAAAATAAAGTAGGCAAATACTCCTACTGAAAACCTGGTTATTTATATGTTTTTGATAAATGCTATCTTACTTCCCTTTTTATTTTGCTGTTAGAAATGTAGCATAGTAGTTGTAGGTCTTAAAAGCTGTGTTGGTGGGGTTTTATCAAAGGCAAGAACCTAATCATTATTTTCTTTATGCAATTATTTGGAATACTTGCTGTCTTGAAATCCTGCCCATAATGGCTATAAATAGGGCTTTCATTAACACAGTGTTTTCTTAAGGCAGTAAAAGTCTTTGAGAGCTGCAAATAAAAAGAAATTGCCTAATTTGCACTCACCAAGGATTGCATATACTAAATTAGCTAGAAATTCTTTTTCACAAATGGGGAACATAAAGATGTTCTGTAGGAGCAAAACTTAGTAAATGCAGAGAAATTAGGACAGAGATAAAACTCATGGGCCTGAAAAGAGAGAAAATGTGCATTATCAGCTACAATGTGCATTAACCACCTACTGTCCTGGAATTCCAGTGGAAGTCATTCCTCTGTCAGTGTGGTTTTGTCCAAGAAGGGAATCATTGGATTGTACCCACCCATCTTCAAGCTCTGAGAGTGCAGTTGCTGGTGGTGTCAGAGGACTTTGGGGTTTGTACTTCCAGGCCAGACCTTGCACCATTGGGCTGTGCTCAACTGAGCTGTCCCTGCAGTCCAGCCCTACCAGCTTTATTCCAGTGCTTCTTGTCTGACATGTGTGTGGTGTTTACTGCTCACAGTCACAGCTGGGTCTTTGTGTTTTGACATCCCTAAAGTCACACAAGAAAGCCAGGAGTCCACACTTATCACAGGAGTGTTGGGCAGGGCTGTTGTTTCTAGATGAGAAATTTGAATATGATGGGTAGAGTTATACTTGTCTCATCTGTGAGGGAAAACCTCCCTCCTACAGTGACCCCCCAGCTCTCTCCAATATTGTTGGTGTTTAGTCCCAGCAAACATTTCTTTTCTTTTATTTTCAAATGACTCTTAAAAATAACTGAAATATGTGTGATTTACCTAATTAGTGAGCAGTAGCTTAATGTATAACTGGGTTGAAATCCCTCTTGTGCCCTATCATATCTGGATCTGGGGTGTTTGCTTCCATGTATTCTTTTGGCTTATGTACTGGCTTCAAAGCTTGCAAAATTTTGCAAAAGATAAACAATTGCCTGAGTATAGATTCTTTTGCCTCTTGACAGTGAACTGAGCACTCCACTGACAGTCCTGATGTGACTTTAAATTTGTACTACTTGATTTGAACATACCTAAGCCGATTGAGGCTGGAGTAATTAATAGGAGATTTGGAAATCATCCAGTTTTTGAAATTCAGTAGCTTGGTGTAACAGAAACTTTGTCAGGGACATGCAGTGCCAGCTTTCAGAATGCAAGGAACGCTTTCAGAGGGGGTGATGGAAAGGAAAACATATTTTGCATGTAACAGAAAAATTCAAAGTCTCTGTGTGGTTCCAGGTGTGGAAACAGCAAAATTTAGAGTCTGAATGGTTCCAGGTATGGAAGCATTTGAACTGTCTTTGCTGCTCAAAATCTCAGCAAGCTTCCTTTAAAAAGCTGGTGGTGAGTTCAGTTGGTTTTCAGTGCAGCTATTTAAAATTCTGTTACATAGTGAAATGAGCTTAAATGAGCTCCCCTTCTGCTGTTCCTCAGCTAAGCTGGTGCAACATCCAAAATAGACATGTGGGACTTGAGGAAAAGGAGACAAAAAGCAGTTCTGCCTTTACATGGTAGAGCTCTTTGCTGTAGGTGAGGTTTCTTTTTAGCAATGCTGTGTGTCCTGCTAAGAAGTTCAGGCACATGATAGACATCTCCTGTGAGCTAAGGTGGGGAGAGCTGCATTTAGGAGTTTTCCAGTGGAGTTTCTGTCCAGTTTCCTTTTTAAAGGAGGAAACATTGTCCATTAAACAACTTTTGAAATTGCATTACTGATATTTATGTCTCCTTACAAATATTAGGCCTGTGCTCACTAAAACCAGTTCTGTTAAAAGCTTGTCTATTCATCAGTTTTAGTTCTCCAGGGAAACCAGTACTTAAATTATGTGATGCCACTCTAAATGTTTTTATTCTTGTGCTACTGGCATTGAGGGTTGAGTTAGTTTTAACTATGCAGTTAACAAATCATTAAGTGCTTTTGTTGATTCAAATGTACCTTTCAGCTGTGCATACTGTAGTAAAAGCCTGGTAATTTTTTTTTAAGGAGCAATTGTAATAGAATAAGGGCTTTGGGAGGAAAAAGCAAATTATTGCATAATAAGTTACTAAAATGGCTCCAGTAGGAGAAAAAGCATATTGATTCATAGTAAATTTCTAAATGAAATAAAAAAAAAAGATCAGTAGCCCATTTTAAAATATACTTGTATAGGTCCCAGGATGAAAGAAAAAAAAACCTATGTGTTTTAAGCTTCTTATGATAGGTCATCATCTGTTATCTGTTCCCTTGGTAGAGGCAACGCTTTCCTTTTTTTAATATCATTTTTCCAGGTAGGTTTCAGGAATAGGAAGAAAATTTATAACAACCATGTCATGTTGCCAAGGAAATTAGGAAACAAGAATTGAAAGTGTAGGAGCTGGCTGAGAGAGTAACCTGCTTGGATGCCACTGAACAAGGCTAATTCTTGGTTCCTGTAAAAGTGCTCTGGTATCTATTGTTGATAAATGAAGAAGGGAAATCAAGGACAAGCCCGATGAAAGTGGGAGAGCGCTGAATCCGTCAGCCCAAAGCATCTGCTGTTCCTTTCACAGATCTGCCCATGTCAGTGCTAACTGTCAAAGCTTTCTCTTGTACAGACTTTTGCATTAACAAGCTTGTGCCACTGAGTTAATGTAACCCTTCTCTGTTGTGCCTGTTGCCAGCGGCCAGCGCAGTCCTTTGGACAGACGGCCAAAAGGTCCAAGGTACAGTAGCCCTTGGCATGCGGAGGGAGCCCTTCGTGCTTGGTGCAGCTTCGTTACTTTGTGGAAAGTGCCTTTAGTTTTATTTTTTGGCATTGTAGCTTTGTTTTATTCTGTTGGATTTTTGTCTTGCCTAGTTGTCTGCTTTTGTGATTTGCCTTTATATTTTTGGTGGCTTTTTATTGTTACGGAGAGAAACACTTTCCCAGCATTTTATTTACTTTTCTTTAGATGTGCTCTATTGTGCTGGTAGTGCCTTCAAAAGCTGCAATTGCTTGGGTATTTTCATCCTAAAGGAAATTATTTATTCTATTGAAAACATTAAAAATGCAGTTTTCAGCCATTTTGTGTTACATATAATGAATGAAAAAAAATAACGGCTTATGGTATATTTATATTATCTTTTATAAGCCATAGATTTTAATCTTACATACTTTCCTTTAGTCAAACACAAAGTTAAAGTTAGTTCGGAGCCTTGCTGTATGTGAAGAATATCCACCACCTCCCACAGCTGAAATATCACAGGACCTCCAGGTAAAAATCACCTTACTGAAGTTTCTGGAACAATTTCAAGTACTCAATGTTCAAAAGAAAATCTGTTGGGTATTCTTTAAATATGTGGACACCATATGGTTTTAATTTTTTTTTTTTTAATACTGATCTAATAGAGGTGATAATATCAGGTGCAGAATTTGCTGCTTTGTATTTCTGAACTATATTAGTTTATATCTGTGCACAGAAAGGGGGGGCTTGTCAGTTCTTTTAACTTTTTAGTCCAACAGTACACTTGAGGGACTCTTAAACTGCTTAAATGATGTCTGCAATCAGTAAGACAGAAACATTGTGATTAGTGTGGAGCCTAATTTATTGGCTTTGTATATTTTGAAAATGGAAACAGTTGTGATTTCTGGAGTTGTAACTGAATTCCTGCATATTAGTCCAAATTGCTGGTAGCTCTGTGATACCTGCCTGAGATATGTCTGAATTAATCTATTAAAATTATAGAACACACTTTACAGAAGTTCCTACATGCTGAACAAAATATGTAAAATTACTTTAGAAAATTTACACAAAATCCAAGTTTCCTGACTTTACCTCTGTACCAGTCTGTATTTTCAGAGCAAAACCCTACTGCTGGCTTTAGTTCTGTGCATGAGTGAGGGCCATCAAAATGCTGGTTTTGTTCATGTCTATCAAAACAGAAATGGGCCCTTGCTGTTATTGAAAAGCTTCTAAACTGTGCTTTTGTGAAAAGTCTCACTTTGGTTAAGAAAGAAGCAGTAGAAAGCAGGGTGTGAGGGGGTTTTGCTGGAGAGGTGATAATTCAGTTTTGAGGAAAGATGGACGTTGAGAGCTCATGTAGGTTTTTGTCAACCTAATTAAAATTTTTTGAGGTTTGGGGGGGCTTTGTTCCTTTGGAAAAATAAGAAAATAGTATTTTTGTGGGCTTTGACTAATATACCAGAATTTGAAGTGTTGACTAGAGGAATTCAGAAACTGGGCCTGCTACCAAGATGAAAATCTAAGTCATAGTTTGAAATAGTTTGCAGAGTAAAGGATTAAAAGCTAACAGAAGAGCTATTGATGTTTACAATGATTTACAGTCCTTTTGTAATGTTTCCCATAAGGTAACAAAATAGACTGAGAGATCTGGTCAGGCTGAGTTGTTCAGTCTGAAGCAGTGGGGTTTAACTTTCTCAGTCACTGTAGTGAATTGCAAGACAGAAGCCTGATTTGGTGGACTGATCATCCATGGTATATTTCCAACAGGAGGCATTAGGATTTTCCAACCTCCAGCACTACACAGGACCATGTGTTGAATGGTTTAAAGTCAGACATTTATAAGGTGGCATTTGTGGCCAAGTCCTCTGGGAATCTGTCCCTAGCTCTGTGCTGCCAGGTGGCTCTTGAAAAAAATCCTTGCAGCAGCAGGAGGGATGTCAAGGCTGCTACTGCAGAATGAATTGAATTGTGTGATAATGTAAGTTTGTACAAAAGGAATACCAAAAGCAGACTGCCTTAAGAACAAAATTAGAGCTAGCTGTGAGTTTTCTTTGGAAGCAGTAATGTAGAAGAAATGGCTTATGAATCCCAATAGCTGTGCAGAGAAATGATTGCGAGTACAAATTTAGTTCTTCCCTGGAGGGTGGAGAAATGTGTTGGAGAGTTAGAAGTGGGAATCTGTTACAAATTCTGATGCTGGAGTGCACATCCTGTGGGGCACAGGTCTCCCATGACCCTCTGTAACAACTTACATAGGCAAATTCTTCACCTGTTTTGCCTCCTTTCCCAAACTATATTTGGGAAAGCATGGAAGAGCTCTTCATAAGTGCCAGTCAGCTGCTGCAACTGGGACTAATATGCCTCCAGCCCCATACTCAGAAGCATTAATTGTGCTTGGGATGTGTGGGAGTCCAGTGGCTCAGAGAAGGAAGAGCCTGCCTTGCACAGGTGTCTCTGGCAGCAGGAGGATCACCTCTGACACTTCCCTTTCCTGGAAGAGCCACTGCTCCATTTTATCTGTGATTGCAACTAAAAAAGTGGCTACCAGTTTAGTGTTAATGCTTAATGTGGATTTTAAGACACAGGACAAATTAAGTTCAGGATAGTGCTGCTGGTGATATTTGAAGAACCACAATTTTAGAAAGTGTTAGCCTTGATAGGATGAAAAATATATGTACTTAACTAGGGTGGTGTGAGTTTGGGGATAACTCCATGGTCTTGTCTGTGACTGTTCATCAGTCACCCCTTCACACCAGCAGCTCCAGCAGGGTGAAATTCCTGACACAGGTTGGTGCAGGAGGCACTTAGCAATGCACCACTGGCTGCTTCTCCTCAGAAGGCTGTGATGGAAGAGGGTGACAGACCAAAGAATTGTCTCAAGCAAATCAGTTTATTTTCTGATCTATGTTTCTATTTTCAACTGCAACATGAAGCAAGATACTGCTTCTTCCTGAGAAACCTAGATAAGAGCCTTGCATATTTTTAATCCTTGTTAAAAAGCACTGGCAGCCCTTTACTAAAAGGTGCTGGGAAAGTATGAGCTTAGAAATTTATTGTGAAAGGAAGAACATAACTCTGATATGTCTGATCTTTTATCTTTATAACACTAACTCTATATTCTCTTGCCATCATTTGTGTAAACATCAGGTTGTTCTGACTCTATGCTCCAATACAAAGTACAAGCACTAGCAAAGGGTGATCCAGTTCAGCCCTTTTTAAGGAAGAGCTGTTTTCATGTGAATGACAGTTGTTATTATGAGTAACAAGTAAATAAACCTTCAAAAGATTGAACTTTCTAAGCAAAGTAAAATAACCCAATGGCGAGGGAGTGGGAGGAGAAGGCAAGGGGCTGTAATGTTAATTTCTATTGACTCATTTTGGTTTTTCTGGTAAAAAGCCCAGCCTCAGCATGTAGGCCTTCGAGAAATATTCTTACCTTTTCCCTAAATGTGTTAATCTGGCAGGATTTATCAGTTTTTGATGGTCTGGGGTGTTTTCCTGTTTGTTTGGCTTTTTCTTGTTTAATCAAAATTTGGTGACAATCTCCTCTTCTACAATGAGGGCTTAGCATCAGTGATCAGAGTTAGGGCAAGAAGTCTGTTCAGTCCAAATGCCAGCAGAGACCTGCTGCAAACAGAGTGGAATTAGGAGAGTTTTATAGGGGAAGAGAAGTTAAAAGATTTTTCAGCAGCTTTCCAGTCAAGTAGGTCATATTTAATTAGATGCTACAGTTTTTATAGCATGAAATCACAAGAAAGTGCCCTTTGGTACTCAGTTCTGGTGTATCACACTTCGAAGTAGAGCTGGTGGTAGTAGCTGTTCAGATGGTGATTCCTTTTTTTAGCTCTTGTTGGGGAAGGAAGTATGAAAATGATTACTTGCTGAGATCCTTTGACTAAACTGTTGCTGTATGCATTACTTGGAATGAGTTTAGAAGTTGAAGTCACTTTTTTAGTGAAGAAACTTCAGACTATGAAAATTTCCTTAATTTACTGATAGTTTTGTAGAGTGTTATTGTAACATGGAGGATAGCACATTGGTGAATCCAAGTCAGGAATAATTTCGTAGTAGGATGGAAACATTTCTTTCTCAAATAAAGGTTACACAGCTACTTGGTGAGTGTAGTGCATTTTGTAGTGACAAATAAATTGTTCATTTGAATTGCACACAGGTCTGAGGCAAGGAATGCAGACTTGTTCTGGACTCCTTGAGGTTTGTAGTGAAGTGAATTCTCAAGACTAGGAAAGAATCAGCTGAGAGAGTTCCTTGCTGGTGGCTGGGGATGGTATTTATCAGATGTGGTTATAGATCCTGTCCAAAGCTGAGAAGTCTTCATTCACACTGAGATGCCGTTTAGTGGGTGTTCATGAATTAGGAAGTCTAATTGAAATATTTAGTGTGGGGAAGAGCCATAATGAAAGGGAGAGCTGGTAAAACTCTGTGACTGTTTTTCCCTCATTTGAAGAAGCTGGTGCCCCAAAGCTGCAGATGGGCACTCCTGTTGGAGCCAAGCCTGGGTGCTGCAGGGCTCCCACTGTGTGTTCCACCGGCGCAGGCAGGAGCGGCTGCGGGCTGGGCACGTGAGCAGGCTCCAGCCTGGTGGATCCTGGCTAAATTTAACTCTGGCTGCATTCCACGGGTGAGATCAGGGCTGTGCAATGACACAAGAGCAGAGCTTAGCACAAGAGCCTGGATGTGGGTAAGAATGGGTTTGAGGGAAGAGTGAGGACTTGTGTGGGAAAGGAGTAAGGTGCAGGGCAGGAGGGATAGGCAAGAGTGCGTGAGGGGCAGTTCTCTGGATTTGGAAGGATTAGATGTTCTCAGGAATGTGGAGTGGACAGCATGGACTCAGTTGGCATCTGGGGAAGCAGAACTGACATTGAGGGAGTTAAAAGATGACAAGGGAGTCTGGCTGTGACAGGACTTGGCCCCTGCTCCCGTGGGAGTCCCTCAGGCACAGTGACTCCACTGCTCCTGAACTCCTCGGCTCTGGCTGTCTGAAATGTGTTGGTCCTCCACTGACACCTCCTGAAACAGTAAAGGGACATGAACAACAAACTGCAGTCTTGCACTGTTCAGGGTGTTTAGGGGGCCATTATGTCACTAATATCAGAGGGAAACTGCTTGCTGTATTTGAGAAACAGGTTTTATAATATTCCACCTACTGGTATAAAACCATGGATTTTTGAGGTGGCTGCACACAAAGCTAGTCTATCAAAATACACAGGAAGTTATGAAACTAAGCCTTGATGACAGGTCTGCAAACTTTGCCTTGATATACTGTACTGTAAATATTTCCCTTTTTTTTGTGGATCTGGCAATTCTGGTCTGTTTTAGAAATTTTTGTTTATTTTTTTCTTGGTATGAACCAAACCAAGCCTTGAAACAAGATTTTACAGTAAAGAACTGTGAAGAATGGGGAGGAAAAAAGCATGGTGGATGAGACATGACTTAAAAATATAGAGACAGTGTAAAATTTGTACATCTGAAAAACTGGAATATTTTATTACCTGTATGGAATCAGATACTTTGAAGTCATTTTGCAATAGCATTCAGGGCCTGGAAGTGTGTGTAAATTCTAAAATATCTGTGGTCCTTTCTATGCCTTCTCTATACTTTCTGATTTACTGATAAATAATTTTGTTGTATGGTCACATGGAACACATGTGCAATCAGAATATGTAAACAATTTTTTTGTTGTTGTTGCTTCATTATTTTGCAGGTAATATAGTACTGAACAGTTGTCCTGCAGGTATTGTTTGAAATAATCTGTGTGGTGACTGATTTTTACTTTTTGACAGGAGAAGATTCAGATCCAGTTGTCACAGTCTTTTGAAAAAGAAGAAAAACCTGCAAAAG
The DNA here is from genome assembly GCA_013400855.1 of Buphagus erythrorhynchus. Classification (NCBI taxonomy): domain Eukaryota; kingdom Metazoa; phylum Chordata; class Aves; order Passeriformes; family Sturnidae; genus Buphagus; species Buphagus erythrorhynchus. Next base: position 161,603 of record VZTT01013752.1, on the reverse strand, counting down.
ATGAATCAGAAAAGGAAAAATCCAGTGATAAACTGTCCAGAAAAATGTTATCAAGAGGTTTGCTATCTCTCCTTGTGCTTTTCAATATACTGTATAGATAAAGAACATATGAAAATACAGTTCTGCTTCCAGGCCTTCATTGCATAAACATAGCTTTATTTTTTAAAGTTTTTTTGCAAATGAAGGAAATAGATCAGATGCCTTTGAACTGGAGAAGGAATTGGTCCCTGAGGAAAGAGAGCTTTAGAGACTTCATCAAACACTGCAGCAAATGCTTTTCCTTTTTGTCCTGCTTGACAGTGCAGAGCAGCATTAAAAAGCAGCTGTGTTGTCTCAGTTGTGTCCAAGTGTTCTTTAAGCTGTCTCGAGTCAGTGGAAGCCCCTGTCTTGTTTCTGGGCTTCGTTGTTACAGGACTTGTGAAACTGAAGTGAGAATGGCACAGCTCCCTTTGTACTTTTTCTGATCCTCATTCAACAGGCATCAGTGCTCTCCTTTGTTTATTTTACTTTTGATAGTATCTAGAATTTTTCAGTAAAGTTTTAGAGTATGAGTAGAACTACACAAATTAAAAGGACAACTATTATATTTTCACTTAAATATTCCTGCATTTTGGATTAAAGTTACAGTCTATGTGCTGAAAATCTTTGGGTTTTAATCTGAAAGAGAACTGTGAAACCAGTGACATAAACCAGTTTTTTCCATGCTGCCTAATGCCTCCTACAGGTAGAAGACTTTATGCATTTAAGTTGGCAAATCATTTTACAGCTCTTGCTTTAAATACCCAGAATGTTTACCTAAATATCTTAGATCAGACAGAATATAGGAAATACCTTTAGAGCTGGAATTCTTTTGAGACAAGTGGCACTTGTCCATCTTATGTCCTGCAATTCCATAAGGCATTCCTCGTGTGGAATTTCAGTGCAGCTTGTTCCAGCTGGCAGCCAGGTATTTGTGAAATAAAAAGCACTGGGATGGAGAACTTAACCTGCATTTATGAATCTCTGTCTTTGAAATGGTGTCTTAAATACCACCCCCACCACCCCCAAATACCCAGCAGGTAATGATGGGGGGTTGAGAGTGAAGTGACAAAATGCATGTGGTAGAGGTGGCTGTTCTGAATTCAACCACTCTCTCCTCTGAAGGTTAATTACTTCCCAATATAGGATGTGCCAAAATAGAAAATTATGGAATTTTAGCATCAGTTCTAGTAATTATAACTAAATCATTGCTCACTTGCAAATTAGAAAAATTGAAGTAAAAAATTATTGAATCTTGATGTTTTTACCTTTTTAGGATAGCCTTTTTTCGCCTTGTCCTGTTTAGAATCAAAATAATTCCAAACCATAAATGCTCAGACTTGCTTGGTTTCATTTAAACTCTCTGGGCAGCTGGAAGAGCTGGGACCTAGGCATAAGTTTGAGTTGTGCCTAAGCTGAGACTAGGCTAACACATAAGTAGTTCTTGGAATAAGTAGTTCTAATTCTAAAAATACTGTTCCAATACCTGTTGATTTGAATCCTAGTACCTGGAACCTGAAGGTGTTCATGCAAGGGAAGATAAATGGGGTTAAATCATTCCTTTCAGGGACAGATTTTAGGGGATGGTATGTAACTGAATACTTTCTTTCACTGCAATCGGAAAGGAGGGAGAAGGTTGAGACTTCTTTTTGAAAGCATCTAAACATGGTGTTGTGCAAACAAAGCCCAACAGAACAAGGATTTTTAGTAATGCAAAACACTACCTTGTGAAGGTGGTTAAACTGTTAAATTCTGAATTACAAAATTTTTTTGGGGAACATCCAGTAGTTGAGTAGATGGGCTGCTGCTGCTCCACAGATGGGTACACACACTGCAGTGTGGGATAGTGAGAAAATGTGGCAGGCTGATGGAAATCAGGTCTCTCAAGGTGATTACCTGCTTCACAACATACAGCCAGTTGTTAATAATGGTGTTACTGAAACTTCTCTATTACCCTTGAATTAGGGGACAGTGGGTGGTGGTGGGTTTTGTGATCTGTTTTTGAGTTGTGGGCCTTTTTCCTGGAAACTGGAAGCATTTAATGTTGGCAATAATGTACTTAATGGTTATATAGTATCAATCCATATATAGTATGTTCAGCAATAATTGGAAAACAGCTTCTTCAGAGTGTAATTTTGCTCTCTTCCCCCTCACCCTTAGATTCCAGCCAGGAGTACACAGATTCCACTGGTATAGATCTTCATGAATTTTTAGTAAATACATTAAAAAACAATCCCAGGTAAGAAGCAATAGTGTCAACTTACTTTATGTTTTTCTTTCTTCTTGTTGCCTGAGATGTCACACTACCTGTTTTTTTGTTTGTGTTTTTTTTTTTCCCCCCCCTATGTGTCTAACCCTCCATGTAAGTTATTCAGGGTGAGATTCTGTTGCACAGACTGTCTAAAACACCACTGTAATTGGTTTGCTTTTTGAGCAGAGGTTCAGGACATTGAAGTGGTTTAAATACTTTTAATGCTTAATATGCAAATGATGCGTTCAGTCTATGTGCAATTCTCTCCCTGAAGGGGCTTCAGTACATTGTCTGTAAACCTTGTACTGTCTTAGCACCTGCTTGTTAGAGACCAAACTGCCTTCTCTGACTCTCATCTGTCTTGCACTGAATTTATTGATAAAGGCATTTTTTAAAGCTGTACCATATTTAACTGTAGTTAGAGATTCTCATTCTGCACACCAGAAACCAAATCTGACCTAATCTGAGTCCATCATTTGTTAGCAACAGAGCTGATCTGGTTCTGTTGCTCTGAGGTTTGCATTCTGTCCCTGTCTTGTTTGTTCTTTCCCTCACTGGGGTTTTGTGCTGGCTTTGTGGCTGTAGTACAAGGCAAGAAATTAACTTGGTGCAATTGTGCTCTGCCACAAAAGCTGTTTCACTGCTATTTGTTATTGATTCATATTATAGGTAGGACTTCCAATGTGATAATTTATTTGAATTCCATTTTAGTCAGAAAAAACGTGACATGAGCCATAATATGGCCAAAGCCACAGTCCTATAGAGTAAAATTAGAAATCACAGACCTCTGTGAGACTCTTAGTAAGTGGTTCCTGTTTGAAGCCATGAACCATCCCAGTGGAAATAAGGAATTGTGGGTGAAGATCTCCAGGGGTTTCCATGCACAGTGACTGGGAAGCTTAGTTCCTTGATGTGCACAGATTATGAACTCTGCATTATTGGATTTTGTTGCATCTTAATAGTTAATTGGAACCAGTGCAAGCAGTTTCAAGAGCAGTGTTCCTTTCTACCACCTTGAGTTTTAGCTTTTTTTGTTTCTGATACGTCAGGACGTTGCCACGTGTGCCAGCTTTAAGCCCTTGGTTGTTGGTGATGTGCCCCATCACTTTCTCTGATGTGCTTCACAGTCCAAGGGCCAGCTGAGGCCTCTGCACATCTCCCTGCCCACACCAACCAACAAGGAACAACCTCAGCACTGCTTTTCCTCCTGGAGCCTGTCTTCTCCATGACTGCACTTCCTGCTGAGCCTCCTGGGCAGGGACTTCTTGGAGGATCTGTGTACTTTGATATCTGAGAGCAAAACAGCATGTTTTACTAGGCAGGCTCAATACAAAATAGCAAAAAAAGAATACTTTGTCCTAAAAATTCTGCGTTTGACACCAGCTGGTCCTATTTCCAGTCTGCCATCATCCCTTGATCACAGCTCTGATCTGTGTATTCTTAAGATGAATACAACTGCAGTTATTGGAGTGTCTCATATGTGAGTTGCTGTGTTTTTATTTTCAGGGACAGAATGATGCTGCTGAAATTAGAACAGGAAATTTTAGATTTCATTGGTAATAATGAGTAAGTACTGTACTCTCATAGGAAAAAAGAATTCAAGAGTGTTCCTGTTTATTTAATAAAGCTACTATTCCTTTCTTCCAGAGTACCAAGAAAAAAGTTTCCCCCAATGACATCTTACCATAGAATGCTGTTGCACAGGGTAGCTGCTTACTTTGGATTAGAGCACAACGTGGACCAGAGTGGGAAGTCAGTCATAGTAAATAAAACTAGCAATACAAGAATGTAAGTGTCAAAGCCTTGAAAAACCCTTTTGATGTGTAGCTCTAACTCCTGGGATGTGTGAGGCTGTAGCAGGTGAGGTCTGTCTCCTCACTGGGAGCAGGCATCAAGAAGAGGTAGTTGAGAGCTCTTTACTGTTCATGTTCTTGCTGCTTCATGATTGAAATCTTTTGGGGAAAGAAGGATATTATCTCTAAGTTAAGAATTTTTGTTACTTTTCTGTCAGAGATGCATTACTAATTTTGTTTCTGTGAAATATGAATTTATAGCAACTGTTTATTTGTTTAAAGATTTACACCAGTAAAGTGTACAAAGTGCATTCTTTATTTCTTTTGGATAGCAGAGCAGCTCTTATCTTAGAACGAGGTCATTTCTGATTTGGTGAAGGGAGGGGACTTGCACAACTGTGGCTTTTGTATTGTAAAATTCTACTGGGAAAATTCAGCTGTTGAAGTTCTTCTGTTGGAATAATGTTGCTTACAGATCTCTCATGGCCTTACAAATAAACATAGCAGGGAAGACAGACATCAGTGGAAATGTCAACCAGATTAACAAGCCATGGTGTGCTGCTTTACTGTGAGGGCTGGGGAGTTCTTGGAGAAACCCCCAGGAAAATCCATATTGCCAAGAAGGTAGCACTGGGGCCACAGCAACCGTGTGGAATTGAGGTTTTCATTCAAGGGACCCAGCTGTTCTCTCCATCCTCTGCACTTGCTCTGTCTGCTCATTCTCTCTCAAAAAGACAAAGGTCTAATGTGTTGACATATTTATGCCACCTAGTTTCTAGTTTTAACTTAAAGCATTTGCCTGACATCATTTTTTGTTGATCTTGAACATGAAAACAGGAGATTACAGTGCCTGCATCCTAATCTCACTGTCTAGGTACACTCTTTATAGCTTTGGGAGAAAAAAAAATCTAATTATCCACCCTATTTTAGCGTCAGTAGGACTGAAATGATATGCCACACTGAAATTTCACTTAAGTAAAGAGTTTCTCCTCAGAAGTTTTAGAAATATATATAGGTCCTAAATGTGTGTTGAATACTTGTATTATTTATGTATGAATTTTTGCTTTGGCTGTACAATCTATATCTAAATTGACCTAGAAAGCCAAACATTTCAAATCTGTTGCCTTTGCATCTACCAGCATCTCTAGACTAAAGCTTCAGTCTAGCACTTCAACTGTGAAATAAGAATTGATAAAAGATTATTTCATTTTTATGCTTTTAAAAAAATTTTAGACCATATTTAAATAGCTTGTGACCTCTGGAAGCCCTTGTAGGTGTAGTTACTAATTAGCAGGCATTTCATCTAACCTGCAGACATAAAGATTCTTGATGTTTTCAATATTCTTATTTTAAATCACTTTGGATATAAAATAAGAATTTAGAAAGAAAACCTTGGCGATCTGCTCCATGTGGAACAAAGCCAAACTTACCTTTTCCTCATAGGCAGGTTCGCGGCTCCCTCGCCGAGCAGGGATGTTGCTGACATCAACCACCCAGTGCACACTGGCACGTCTCAGTGGAGTGGGAGTTGGTGATTGCAGGGCAGTAAATTCAGAGACCTTTAAAAGAAAGAGGTAAGACAGTCTAAAGGTTCTCTGAAATGCCTGCTAATTATGTTTGGGCATCCAGTACCCAATAGGCAGGGCTGGCTGTTCCATAGAAAAAGCTCCCCTGACTCCATCCAGAAGTCTTAGGTAATGATAAATAACAACAGAGAAGAGCATACATCTATTCTGTCCTCTATTAGATAAATATTTCCTAATTGTCTGAGCTCTTCTCTTAAGATAGCAGTAGTTTTATTATTCAGATACTTGGTATCTCACTTTAAGAATAAGGGTTTGAAAAATACTATTTTTTCTTTCACAAAGTAGATAAAATACCAAAGCAATATTTATAATCGTTGTTTCACTCTCTCCCTATGACTGTGTAAAGCTCTTGCTTGCCTGCATTATACTGTTCTTCTCTTACTCATTTCTACTTAATTTTGTTTTAGAAGTTTCTAAGTTTCAGTGCTTTCTCCTCTACCTTCTTTCTTCTGTTTTCCCTTGAAATGAACTCGGAGGTATTGCGGCTCTAGCGGCAAGCACCTGTCTTCACTTCCATGCATGCCCAATATCCATTGCATGGCACCAGTTGGGATTCAAAAGCACTTCTGATTCCCCAAGGGCATGTGGTTTGCTTCCCACATTAACTGGGAGTTGCAGCAGAAGCTTTGAAGGAAGAAGAGGTTTTTAAAGGCAGGTTTGTTATGCCTCAGGACAGGATTTGTCAGGGGTGCACCTCATCTTTTCCATTGCCCAGACAGCCAAAATCTATTATTTCAGTTAGAATATTAAGTATATTTTAAATTACTCTTGAATATATTCCAGTTTGTTCCCCACTGTGTGTACAGTGTGTTTACAAAACCATAAATGTTTTCTTTGTAACAACTTTTCTCAGACCTGACCAAAAGTTTTGTGAGCATATAAAGGATGAGAAGAGTGATGATTTCCAGAAGCGGTACATCCTTAAGAGAGATAACTCTAGTTTAGATAAAGATGACAACCAGGTAAAGCACACGTGGCTTATGCCTTCCACTTGCTGTGTTTGACTGTGCATTCTTACTGTTTTCCTGTGTAAATTGACACTGTACCACTTAATTTAGATGAGAATACGATTAAAAGATGACAGAAGAAGTAAATCCATAGAAGAACGTGAAGAAGAATATCAGAGAGCTAGAGAAAGGATATTTGCACAAGATGTACGTATCAAAACCAATCTGGCACTGTTTTTTATGAACCCTTCACACACACACATGTGCAGGTGGCTTTCCAGGAAACTTTGTTTCTGAATGACACTGAGCAGATAAGAGAGTGTGGCCTGAGTGAGTTTTAAATGATCTTACAGTTACTGAGAAATCTTCTGTTTTCTCTAAACATTGCTGTATGAAACTCAAACAACCCAAGAATTATTGAGGAGTGTTCTCTAGCATTACCTAGATCAATGTGTTTCACCCCTCACTGCAATTTAAGTTACAGAGTTTTGGTACTGCTATCATTTCAGTTGCTCAGAGCAATAATTAGAAGAAAAAACCGCAAACAAATTAAAAAACAAAAAAAACCTCTGTTCTTGCTTGTATCTATAGCAACCACATTATGAGTAAAATGATTTGAGGTTCCATATGTGAAATTCCTGTCGGGAAGCTCACAGTCTGATCTCCTGCCTGGAGATACCCTGCAGGACAATATTATAGGCTACAATTCAATTGCAAGTAGTGATTATATTGAGTAAAACAGAACAAATATGTCTTTAAAAATATGTGGTACCTTTAATAATCCACTTGACATTTATCTATAACTCTTGCACATCCAAAACCAGATTCTGAAGAGAGTAATGAGCTCTTGAGAGGCTAATATTTTTTTGTCCACCTTAGTTACAAACAAGAAGAATGGACTTTTGGATATAAAATTACATTTTCCTTTTGCATCTTAATTTACCATGTATTACACCCTTAGAAGCTTTGTGCCAGATGTTGGGAGTCACAGTCAAGGACAACATAATTTGAGTCAGGAGCAGCCTTTTTGGTTCTGTTCTGTGTGCTCTGTAGCATACCCAGACTGGTACCCAGGGCACTGAGCAGTTACTGCAGCAGCTGTGGCCTCTCCCCCTCCACCCTTCCCTGCAGAAAACAAGGCAGCTCAGGTGCTGTGACAGCCCTGGGAATCACACACCAGCTGCAAGTGACAGAAGGCACCAGAGGCCCAGGAGAAGAACTGTAACTTTAGAAAAAGTCTAATAGAAACCTACAGAGCAGCATTGTAATAATCCTCATGCTGACTTTGATTTCCTGCACACTTGTTTTCTTATAGAAGTTATTCACCAAGAGGTAAAGTTTTTCAGGCAGCTTAATATAAAGAGGGTGCTGTAGAACCTTGCATAATGAAGAAGACTCCACATTGCTCTGTGTTTTGTAGTAGGGGTTCTTGATGCCATTCATATTAATTTCTGCACTTCTTTGCCCCTCAGTCCCTGTGTTCCCAAGAGAATTATTTCACTGATAAAAGGTAAGAAAACTTGCTGTTTAATTCTGTTTTGTCTTCCTATTTTCTTAATAAATATTAAGCTATTTTATTAAAATGTCAACAGAATCCAGGAGGAAGAAACTAATAGTACACAACAAAGACGACAGATACTTAGGTATTTGATGCTTCCTTTTAAAAAGCAAAACCCAAAGTATTCTGCATGCATTTTCCTTTTCGTTCTTTTTTTTTTTTTCCCTTTTTTTTTTTTTTTTTCTTTTCCCGTATTTTGCAAGCGCTGCTTGTGCTAAAAGTTGAGTTTGTAACTTGCAGAATCAATAAGGAGGCCTCGGGGAGATCGGCCAACAGCCACCAGAGCAGCACGGAGACGGAGCCGCGGCCCTGGAGCAGCACGGACTCGGACAGCTCCCTGCGCAACCTGAAACCCGCGGTCACCAAGGCCAGCAGCTTCAGCGGCATCTCGGTGCTGAGCCGCGGGGACAGCTCTGGCAGCAGCAAGAGCACGGGCAGGCTGTCCAAGACAGGTACGGCAGCCCCGGGGCAGGCTCTGGGGGCTGAGCCGGGGGGGCGTGGCAGATGGTCCGGGCGGGGAGCTCCGTGCAGCCCGTTCCCTCGGGATGCAGCCCGTTCCCTCGGGATGCAGCCCATTCCCTCGGGGTGCAGCCCATTCCCTCGGGGTGCAGCCCATTCCCTCGGGGTGCAGCCCGTTCCCTCGGGGTGCAGCCCGTTCCCTCGGGGTGCAGCCCGTTCCCTCGGGGTGCAGCCCGTTCCCTCGGGGTGCAGCCCGTTCCCTCGGGGTGCAGCCCGTTCCCTCGGGGTGCAGCCCGTTCCCTCGGGGTGCAGCCCGTTCCCTCGGGGTGCAGCCCGTTCCCTCGGGGTGCAGCCCGTTCCCTCGGGGTGCAGCCCGTTCCCTCGGGGTGCAGCCCGTTCCCTCGGGGTGCAGCCCGTTCCCTCGGGGTGCAGCCCGTTCCCTCGGGGTGCAGCCCGTTCCCTCGGGGTGCAGCCCGTTCCCTCGGGGTGCAGCCCGTTCCCTCGGGGTGCAGCCCGTTCCCTCGGGGTGCAGCCCGTTCCCTCGGGGTGCAGCCCGTTCCCTCGGGGTGCAGCCCGTTCCCTCGGGGTGCAGCCCGTTCCCTCGGGGTGCAGCCCGTTCCCTCGGGGTGCAGCCCGTTCCCTCGGGGTGCAGCCCGTTCCCTCGGGGTGCAGCCCGTTCCCTCGGGGTGCAGCCCGTTCCCTCGGGGTGCAGCCCGTTCCCTCGGGGTGCAGCCCGTTCCCTCGGGGTGCAGCCCGTTCCCTCGGGATGCAGCCCGTTCCCTCGGGGTGCAGCCCGTTCCCTCGGGGTGCAGCCCGTTCCCTCGGGGTGCAGCCCGTTCCCTCGGGATGCAGCCCGTTCCCTCGGGATACGGGGGCTGCACACATGGAACAGCTACAGACCCAGCCCTAGAGCCAGAACGTGACAAATGGGGTGAACTCTTCTGGCTTTGGAAGGAGAACTTTTAAGTGCATTGTAGATGGCTTGAAGTTCAGTGCCTTTCATGCCATGCAAAGGGTTTGAAAACGTTTTGTACCGGGAATATTTTTGTATAAAATACTTGGAGTTCAGCTCTTCAGTTCTAGTGGGGCAAAGCTGCATTGCACGGTCTTAGGAAACTGCAGTGCTATCCTTCTAGCTCAGATACAACAGCATTAAAGCCTATGAATTGGCTTTAATAAATAATTAATTATTAATTAATAAAAATAAAGTTATTATTTGTGTTCTTTCCTTTGTTACATTAAAATGAATATGGCTAAAATGCTTACTTAATTTTTAGATGCTGAGAAATTAGGTCAGTGAAACAAAGTGTACTGTTTAATTTTAAGATTCAAAAATGTTAGGGAAAAATACTCATGAGAGTCAGTGTCTCAAAGGGTGTTAACTTGTAATTAACGTGAAAACAAAATCTCAGAAAATATGGGAATGAATCTTCTGTGGGTCAAAAATGAAATTTAGTAAATACTTGTATTTCAAATGCCAACATAATTTGATCCAGTTGCTAATATGTGGAGAATTTTGACACTTGTAATACATGGGTGGGTTACTGGTGGCTGCTTTGAAACACAACTGCAAAAAAGCAGAATATAATTGCTTGCCTTATTAATATTGGCTTTGATTTTATTTATAAAACTGGATTCTAATGAGGATCTATTTTCAAATTTTTTGCTTTTCCTTAGATCACCACTACCTTTTAGGTAAATGGCCACACTGCTATATCTTAATGCAGTAAAACAGTAACAAATTCTGTTTGTCCACTGTATACTTGTATAAAAAAACTCAAAACATTTCAAGGTACTTCTGCTGTAAAATTGTGCCATCATTCAGAGTTACTCCATTTAGCAGTGTAGTGATGCTATTTGGCACAGCTTGAAAAGAAACTGCAATCTGACAATAAAATACATTCTTAGAAATCTTAGTTGGCTAAATTTCAAGAGCATAAATGGATTCTTAAAATTTTTGCTGGAAACTTTATTTTGGCATTCTGAGAGTTTGGACATTCCAGGTTTGGAATGCCCACCTTGATGGTTGTTGCTTCATGCAGTTCCAGGTTGTGGTGATTTGGCACATGTTGAGCTTGGGTTTGTTCACATTGTTCAGGGATGTAATTGGCTCTGGTTATAATGGCTTCAGCCTCATTTCTCTGCCTAATCTAGAAGTGAACACACTTGGAAATGAATCCAAGTAACTGCTCAGGCAGTGATGGTTTTACAGAGCTGGGAGGTGCTGTCTCACCCAGTTTACAATTAATAGCTTTGATTTCACTTCATTCAGCAATAAAAAAGGCCAGTGCTTCAAGCTGTGCTTTCTTTGTAAACACAAATTGAAGGGTTACAATTAGCAACTTTTATAAGGGATTACAAAGTAACTTCAGGCAGTACATAAATTCCATCAGAGTGCTTTTTGAGTCTTGCTTTTTCTTCTAGATTGTATAGAGGCTGCTAATGAGGAGTTTGTAAATTTAAACAACTATATTCTGTTTCCAAGTACTGCAAGTATCATACATTTCTTAAGTCTTTGCTAAACTGTATATCTAAAGCTCCAGGTGTCAAGTGACCTGGGAACAGCAGTTCCACAGACCTCTCAATACCGGACTTTTGGAATATTTATTTTGGCTGCGTTGGCTTTCAGGAAGCTCAGGGTCTGGTTCTCCACTGCCTTGCAATATTTATAGTAATTCATTTCTGTAAAATGAGTACTGATTTCAATTGGCTATTTCATACTCCTTTGAAATTTGAATTGTTGCATATAGCTGGGCTAAAGCTACCATCTTACCCTCGTGTCATTTTTTTCTAGCTGTATTCTTGATTTCAGCCTGCAGATTGTCAGAGGAGGAAACAAACAGTGTTGAGAGTTTTAGTGTAGTGCAAATTGTCCAGCAGGTGAGTCAGAGAAGATCTGACCCCCAGCAGTGGAAAGAAACTGGTCCTTGCTTGCATGCAGGCTGTGTGTGCAGGGCATGAGGCTTTAGCTGGCAAATCCACAGGGACAGTGAGGCCCTGCAGCTGCATTCCCTGCACAGCTGCAGGAGCTGGGGCTGGGAATTCACCCCCTCAGTGCATCCAGTCCTCCATTTTGGCATAATGACCAATCACTTCCATGAATTCTGGAAGTACAGATGCGCATTTTCTGACCAGAAAACTAAGCTAGATATGGAAGCCTTACCTTGCAGTGCAAAGCAGTGCTGAATTGACCCTTGATTCACAGAAGGGACCTTGCAATGGTATTCCAGGGGAGATGGAGGGGGAGTCCATTGACAAGGCTGCTGTTAAATAATGTGCTTAATGCTGAGCTTTCAGGGTGAGCACTTACAAGTGTATATTTTAAAGTGAGCTTGATGTTACTGCCTCCAGGTAAAACCAATTTCTCATTACTCCTTTCCTAGGTTCAGAGTCTTCTAGTAGTGTAGGGTCCTCCACAGGTTCTCTCTCTCACAGCCAGCAGCCTCTTCCAGTGCCAGCTCTAAGCCAGCCCTCCCCTGGCACGCCTGCCGTGTATCCAACTGTCAGCTCTAGTAACTCTCTTTCCTTTGACGGTGGCATGAGCGGGCAAGTGGCACCTGCTGCTGGCAGTAGCTTCTTTCTGCTTCCCTTGGAAGCAGCAGGCATCCCACCTGGCAGTGTGCTGGTCAACCCTCAAACAGGTTGGTACATGCTTGGGAACTTGGAAAAAAAATGCACGAGTGTTTGCATAAGATTTCATGTCAGTATTGTCCTTTGTCCTTTATTTTTCTCTTTATTTTTTTAATGTGGTTGTGTTTGTTCAATGCACTTAATTTAACAAGGAAGCATGACTGGAGGATCAAAGGAATGAGTAAACTCACATGATTTTCTCTAGAAGAGTTTTAATTTACATGTAAAATTTTAATGAGTAACTTGCACAAACTATGAAAATCATACGATTTACTGTCCAGAACACAGAATAACTTAATTGTTTCAGCTGTTTTCAGGAGAGGAAAACGTCTTTTCCAGTGCTACTATAAAACAGTTTCTGTGAGGGGAGAGAGCCTGAGAATTGACTTGAAAATTTATAATCCTTTTTTTTTTGATGCAACATACTCACATCTGTATGCTCAAGGCTGTGTTAACACAAGTGAAAGAAAGGAGCACAGAATGTAATGTTATTACATTTTCTAAATTTCTATTACTAAACTTCTCCTTGTCACTTTGAAACAGGATTAAATCAGTGTTGGTGTAATTGGCCAGTACTGGTATTTTTCAGTAAGTAGCAGGAAATTAATACTTCATAATGTAATGCAAGGAGATATGTAATAACTTGTCTGTATTAAATAATGAGTTAGCATTCTCTGGGCAAACTTTTACTTAGAAATTAAGTAATCCTGAAAATTTTAATTTACCTTTGATGTAAAATATCATAATTTTAGGAAGTTACATATTTTAATTTTAGTATAATGATTTGTTTTCATTGTAGAAAAGAAAATACTTCAGGATGTATTTACCATCATTCTGTAGATAGACTTGATTATGTTTGAATATAACTGCACATGATATTTGAAGCAACATGTTTCTCATTGGTGGTGTTAAAATGATCATGGAGTAAATAATTTCTTTAACTAGAATGTATAACATTGAAATAGATAAATTCCTCCTTTTCCTTATTATGAATCAATTGCGAAAAATTTGGTTACAAATTAGTTGCTGTAGGACTTAATTTTCATAGATAGCCATTGGATTTGGAAGAGAATGTCATCTTAGAGCTAAGTTCATTAGTAGTCTTTCATAATTATGTTAATGTCTAATGAGCTTCTTATAGAAGACAAAGAACACTTTGAGAGCAAGGAACATTTAGGTGCAGATAAACTTTGATTTCCTATGTACTTGAACCATTGTGTTCTGTAATTGTTCCTCTGGCTTCATTGTTCCAATGCTAGCTAAAGCAGAGATTGGTTCCTCAGAGTTTCTGACAGAAGATTCTGAGCCTTGGTGATTAGCAGGAAGTAGTAGAAGGAAATAAGAAAATCTGAGTCCCTATTAATGTGAACATTCCCAATTCTTGAGTGTAAAAGAGAAATCTGTTAAGCTCAGTTGAGTATCACCTGATGAGCTGCAGTCCTGCTGTAGCTTCTTTTTGCAAGTCTGTTCATGCTCCCTCTGTGTCTGCCATGAATTCCCCGGTCCTTTCTTCAGTAACTGTTCCACTCTTTATGTTGGGCAGTTGCATTTAGATATGATGGGACCAAGAAGTCTGGAGGAGCATTAGCCTGCTTTGACAGGGTGCAAAGGTTTTAGGCTCAGTTTAAACCTTTCTGGAAAGGATAAGAATATCTTTAAATCAGAGGACAGAAAATTTACAAGAGTAGTGAGCCCTTTAAGCATCAGAATAAGGCAATGCAGGACACATGTCACTAAGCAGGTAGGCACAGGTCCTTGCCAGCCAGGCTGTCATTCCTTCCATTTGTTTTAGTTTTGTCCAACCCAGGCACAAAAAGAAAGCACTGGGGTTTTTTTATAATTTACTTTTGTGGAGTTTATTTTTCAATTATTTTTCATTGGCACATTGCTGTAATATTGAGGTTGCAAATTACTAAATAGGAGAATAATTCTGTGTTATTTATTTTGAAAGCTAAAAGCTAGTTAATCTAAGAGTAGGGGAAGAGAGAGTCCTTTATCAGTAATCTCATTAGCAGTCATGGGAATACCAGGGCAGCTATTGCTTTATATAGTTTTCAAAAAATACTTGCCTTTAAGCTCTCCTGTGTTCTGGTTTTCAAATTGATTAAAGGAGATGAATCTTTAAAAGATCCTTAAAACAGTATATTAATAGGGTTTTCCTTTATTACTCCTGTCATATTCAATCTACTTGATTAAAAATCAAGTTTCAAGATGAGTAGGATCTAAGAAATTTTTATTTGTTCACTAAGTAAAGACTGGGGTGTCTTTGTTTAGCTTAAGTGTTTTGGGTTTTAGCTGCATGTAGTCATTGCTGTTATAGTTGTGGGCATTTGGCATGAATCTGTCATATAAACCAGTATGACTTCACTTATTTTTGAATTTATTATTGTATTTGTTTTGCCTGCTGTAGGTGTGTTAGTGTGTTTTCTCCCAGCCGAGATGGTGCAGCTGGCTGTGCTTGTTGTCTCTCCCCCAGGTCAGCCGTTCCTCAATCCCGATGGCACTCCGGTCGTGTACAACCCTCCCCTGCCCCAGCAGCCCGGGAGGACCCAAGTGCCTGGAGCTGCACCTCAGCCAGCCCTGCCCAGCCCTGGCCAGCACCAGCCCGGAGCCAACCCCGTCCTCTCACAGGTGCACTTGTCAAACACATGCTCAGGGACACCGGGGCTCTCACTCAGCAGGGGCAGCAGGGGGGTTATTTATTCTTCTGCAGTGGCTGTGAACAGCAGTCACACAGAGAAGGGTAACTGGGATTTCTCCCTCGCAGTCCTCAGGACTATCAGCTCTGCTCATACCTGAGCATGGTAGGCAGCCTTTTCTTAAACATACTGAGGAATTTTAGTATGAAAATATTCTGTTACCAAGAACAAGAGGTTCTGCCTTCATCCCTAATTGCACTGTGGAGTTACCCAGGCATTAAAAGCAATATAGTTTGCAGCTGGGAAGAGAGTTAATCCAACTGGAACCTTGGGTTTCTTGTTTTAGGGTTCTTTCTCAGCCAGATAAATTCCTGTGCTGTACAGCAGAAGCAGGAGTCATGGCAAGAAGGAGTAGCTCAGGACTGGTACAGCAGGAACATCTCATGAGTAGCACTGCAGCCTATTCTGCTCACAAAACCACACACACAAGTACAGGATGTATTTTTATCCTTGTCTTGTACAAGAGTTTAGTAAAATAGGCCAGTTTAAAGACTGCCCCAGCCCTAGAAGAAGAAGAAAAGCAAAATGTATGGGCAGGAAAAGGAAGAGTTCTCCCTCTCCACAGCAGCTATTTCAGGCACCAAGGTACTGGCAGTAGTCTCCTGTGGTATTTTCAGATGGTTCTTAAATTTTATTGAAAAGTTATTTCTAGAACTTCATCTAAACCTTTTACCTTTGTTTGTTTTTCCTGTTTAAACCTGTTCCAATAGCTGGGTATGCCACAGTAGAGCTGGTCTGATTTGAAAAAGGTCTCATTTGTACTCTTTCTAATTCACAGAAGTGTGTGTGTAGTATTTGCCATTTTCTTCACAAATTCTGTACTAATTCTTTGATTACCTTCTCAATGGATGCTGAAATTAAACCTGCCTGAAATACTATGAGCAATGATAACTATCTAGAGAAAATATTTTAGTACTGTTGGAAAAATGAAAGTAGGATGTTTGAATCCATGGTTAGTAGTAAATTCATTCTGCCTTTAAATGCTTTGAAAGAGCTTGTGTTTATAATGCATGTGGAGTTTTTAGTCTCTCTGAAGGAAACAGTAAATGTTAAATAGAAGCAATTGCTGACATAGCTAATATTGTGTATAACAAATAAAGCAATGGATGTCTTTTGGGAGACTGAGATACTCAGAGTTACTTCTGTTTTCGTTCTATGCAGTCTTAAGCTTAAGAAAAAAGAAGTATCCATTCTGTTTCTGGGAGTGGAGCGCGTTGCTCTTTTGGAGCACAGATGCTTTTCTGTGGTACAAAAGACTTGTTTTCACTTCTCTTACTCTGGTGTTAACCTTGTTCATAACCCTGTTATTTCTGCAGCCTCTGCGGGCTCTGCAGCCCTCCTCCCAGCCTGTCCAGTACTCTGCAGTGTCGTACCCACCCCCGCTCCTGCCAGCCTCCTCTGCACAGCAGTACTCTGTGGTATTACACCTTCTCTTCTCTGCTCCCTGCACTGCCTCATCTCTGCTGGCTGCTGACCTTTGCTTGCCTGTTGGAGTGCTGTGTGACACCAGGGTAGTGACTGGCTCTCAATCACAGTGACACAGCACCTGAGTGCCCAAGATGGGAACATTTCACGTTCAGCAGGAATATATGCAATTAAGCTATATCTATATATCTCTATACTTTGAGATACATTATTTCTCTTTCCCTTTGTACAGGAAGTTTTTCAGTGCTGTTTCATTAGCCAGTCAGTACCTTTTTATGTCTCTGGATTAACCTCTTTCCATTGTTTCTTATTGTTTCCTTGTCTGCTCACTCTTCTGCTCAACCTTAATCCATTCTGAGTGATCAGCTGCTCTGATTTTTTTTCTGGTTACCTTTTTGTAGCCTCTTTGGTAGAATTTTCAACACTCCCATTTCTCTAGTATCCATTGTTTAATAAATAGAAGCTGGAAATAAAATATCTTAGTCTATCGAAAAACAGGAAAAAAGAAGAAAAGCCACACAAACTGAAACTGAAAGTTAGTAGAGGAGAGTTGTTATCCAAGGGAGAGTCTGAACTAGAGTCCAGGTCAAAGTGTGCTCTGATACTCTACTGAGTATATGTTTGTGTTGAGTTTATGTGGCAAGGTTTTGGAGCAGGGAGCTGCAGGGATGGCTTCTGGGAGAGGAGACTGGGAGCTGCCCCACATTGGACAGAGCCCATTTCAGGCAGCTCCAGGGCTGACACTGCACAGCCCAAGCTTGAGTCAGTCATTCACACTGGTGGCACCTCTGAGTGTGCTTGGAAAAGGGTGTGAGGGAGAAACAACTCTGCAGATATCGAGGCCAGAGGGAGGAAAGCAAGGAGATGCTCCAGGTGCTGGGGAGGAAACTCTTGTGAAGCAGATTCTCCCCTTGAAGTGCATAGAGAACCATAGTGGAGTAGATATCCAACCTGCAGCCCTTGGAGCATCCCACAGGTCTCTGAAGGGAGCTGGAGTCTTCAGGAGCAGGTTTTCTGCTAGGACCCACACTAGGGCTCTCCACTCCTGAAGGACTTCAGCCTCTGGGCTGAACCCACATTGAAGAGGTTTGTGAAGGATGATATCCCATGGGTGGGACGCCATCCTGGAGCAGAAGAGTGAGGAGGAAGAAGCAGTGGAGACATGACTGGGAACCAATCACAAGCCCCCTTCTCCATCCTTTGTGATACTTGGAGGAGGAGGTAGAAGATTTGGGAGTGAGCTGGAGTCTGGGAAGAAGCAGTGGGGTTGAGGGAAGCTCAAGGGTTTTAGTTTTGTTTTTATTTCTCACTATCCTACTCTGTTATTGATTGGCATAAATAAATTTAATCTTCCTGTGGTGGTAATTGGTGAATAATTTTCCTGTCCTTTTCTTGACTCATAAGCTTTTCATATCTTCTTCCCCTGTATTGCTAAGGATGAGAGGAAGGATGGAGTGACTTGGGGGGTACTTAGAAGCCAGCCAAGGATAACCTACCACAGTGTTGTACAATAGCTAATTTTCAGCATTAATCAGAAATGTTTTGTAAATAAATACAGTTTTAGCTGAATTTAATAGGTATGTTGCTTCTGAAGTTAATTGAGAGTTTGAATAGGTGCTAAAGCAGAGAAGGAAACTCCTTCCTGTTTGTAGTAATTTCAAAGCACTTCATCTTCAGAAAATGGGTTCCAATACTGGGTGTCCTGGCAGTTTCAAAATTTATTCCTGCTGATGGTAACTTATGTAATATAATGAAAAGGATTGATGGTCTTGGATTGTATTCCAAGTGTAACACCTCTGTAGTTGGCACCAGGAGAGTGCTTTCTCCATTTGTTGGGAATGCCATGTTCCTGGGCTGAATCCTGCTTGTACCATACCAGTCACTGTCTCAAAGTGATCAGGTCAGACTTTACTTACACTGGTAGTGTAACAGAAATTAGTGTGGTGTGGCTTGGGTTTATCCTTCAGACATATTTAGAACTAAGATAACTCACATGCAGTATCTTCTCTTCAAACTCAGAATTTGGAAAAGCAGAATGTAAAATCCAACGTAGAAAAGCATTATAGTTGCATTTAATGGGCACCATTAAGGAATGAAATACCAAAGTCAGATTATTATCTAATGAAAATAAGGCTTTTTAAGATGTACTAAATGCATACTAAAGGTATACTAAATTAAGTTTTAGGTGCAAATTCATAATTCCGGCAGTAATAATACCTTTAGCCTGGAAACTAAAAAAATCATAACATCATAAAATGTGAATGTAGCTAATCAGTAAAAGATGGAGCTTGCACTTACTTTTTCTTGATTAATTCCTATCTTCAGGATGATCTAAGACCAAGTAGTCTTGAAATAGTTTTAATGTTCCTGCATGTTTGGAGAGTCCACTTTCCAAGTATGAACCGAATCTTACTGTTTAGCAAAAAAACCCAATACTAGTTAGTGATCGCTTCTAATTTTCAGTATGTGGCTAATCTGATGCTGAATTGCTTGTTAAGAAAAGAAGTTTGGGGTTACAGTAACAGAACTTTCAGATTGCACAGGACCCCTGCAGTGCAGAGTGCAATCAGTGGCATCCTTTCAGATGTTAATAAAACACAGATAGAGGGTAACCACTGGAACACATTTCTTGCTGTTATTACTTGATTTAAGACAAAAAGATAATTAATCTTTGTATGTAGGATAATAACTAAGTTAGAGGAATGTACCTTTTAACTCAGGATTAGAACCTCATTATGTTAAATTCTTAAAACCAAAAATTTACTTCAGCAATCCTGATGCATCCTGGTATTTTAACTGGGGTTAGATGTCATCGCTTAAGTTTTGGAGTCCAGTCAGAAAATGGTAGCGACACAGATTCTGAACTTTATTTTTGACAAATGGATTCTTACAATAAGTAGATAAAGGCAGATGTAATCCAAAAGGCAAAATATTTGCCGTGAAAAGAGTGAAGTCTGAACACGGATGTTCTCTCCTGCTGTCAGCCCTGAAGATAATTTGCTACAGTTCCATCTTCTTTGCTGTTGTTCCTTGGCTGCTCGTGCTACTGCCCAGTAATGTGAGACGTGCTGTCTGAAACTTAACTGAGGTATTCGGCTATTTTGTTTTTTTCCTTGAACGTGCTCTTGCAAATGTAGTTTTTTCCTGTTTCTCCCACGCCTGCAGCAAGACAACCTGGGATCGCAGTTCAGCCACCTGAGCCTGGCGCGGCAGCCCCCGGCCGAAGGCGCCGAGCCCGGCCCGGCGCTGTTCCAGCCCGGCGTGGTGCTGCAGCCCCCGCAGCAGCCCGGCTACATCCTCACCGCCGCGCCCGCAGCAGCGCCCGCAGCGCAGCCCGCCCCGCCCTACTCGGGCCCCGGGCACCCGGTGGGCCAGCCCGTGCTCCCGCAGCAGGGATTTGTGCAGCAGCCCGTGCCGCAGGTACCGCGCCTCCTATGGCCTCCCGAAAGCTGGGGGGAAAACTCACCGTGCTCTTCTGCTCAGGAGCTTTTCATACAGTCTGGGCTCCCTGCTGAACTGCAGCTCTGCTTTTCTGCTGGGGCTGGGGTCTGTTCTGGGTATGTGTTTTGTAATGAATGACTTTTGAGAAGCAACAATCACACAGGTTTTCCCATTTACTTGTGGCTGGTAAAATGCATGTTCTGCATAGTTTTCTTGTCTCTCAAATGCCACTTGGTGGAAATTAGAGATTGTTGCTTTGACAAAGGAAAGTAGAGAAATTGGCTGTTAAAGAGGGAATTTATGTAGTATAAGGGATTTTTAATTGCTGAACTATTTAACGTCCTTTGCACCTTTTAATAAATTTTGCATCTTTGTTTATGGATTTTGCATTTAGATGTCTCCTTCTCTAAAGCTGCATGCAGGTAGTGACCCTCGGATTGTTCCTTTGCAGATGCCACCCTGTTACTGCACCCCCAGCCAGTACCCGCACTCCAGCCAGCAGTACCGCCCTGTTTCTGTCCATTTCAGCACGCAGCAGAACCAGGCCCTGCCGCAGCCTGGCCAGCAGACAGGTTTGTTCAGCTCTTTCAGCTTTTCATTAGAACACTTCATGTGCTGTTTCTCCTGCTTTTTCATTTTAAACTTTGTTTGCTGTCAAATTTAAAATAAAGTAGAGGATCACATGTGGAATACAAAGTGTAACTAACCTTAGGTGGAAAAATTTGAGGCACTTGTGCATGACACTTGGGATTCAAGCCATTCCTTTGAGTAGCTTATGCTGTAACTTTAATTATAGGGTTTTTTAAATTTAAAAGTTAATAATTTTTAAAATTTGTAACTTAGTAACTAAAAACTTGATTAACTTGCAAAGTAAGATAAATTAGTACCTTGAAATGATGTAACATTAAAGAGATGTACCTTCACTGAAAGTTCTAAGCCAAAGATCCTAATCTTAGATGCTGTGGCATGAAAAGAGTGTTGTGCAGAAGATACTGGTGATACTGTTTTACTCTGTCTTTCTGTCCTATGATTGAAGGTGTCAGGGTATTGGATGGAATATATAATGAGACGTGGTTACCTATTTTAGTAAAGATTTCTCAACTGTCTGAGTTACCTTTCTATGAATGCTAGCAAGCTTCATTTCCATCTCCTTCCTTTCTTCTTGTCTTTTCTTCCTTACAGCTTTTAACTGTAGGCTACTGTTATTCTGACAATCTGTACTTCTAAATATTGTTATGACATCTTCAATTAGATTTCTATTCCTGAAACAAATATACTTCTCAGTAATATCTTGACTCATGGTCAAAACTTTCAGAACTAACTAGTGATATCTGGAGGCAGAGGCTTTTATACCAGCTTTTATACCAGCTCTTAGTTGAATACATAACATCCTTTTAAGTTTCCTTCAGGAGGGTCTTTTTAATTCCTTCCCCTGCCCCCAACCATGTGTTGCTCTACAGAAACAGATGGAAGATCAGCTTTTACAAATATTAACTGGATTTATTTATGTCCTGTGAAACAGCATACAAGAGGGATGGCTCCTCTTCTGCACTTCTTGTAGGAAGTGCTCCAATAGTAGCAACACTTGATGGAGTTATTCAGGGTTCAGTTCACAAAGATTTTTTTCATAGGAAAACAAATTACTTGGTTTTGCAACTTGTGTTATCCACTCATGTTAGAGATGTGTTACCCAACTGTATTACACAACCTGCTTTCCTTCCTCAGAATTTTTAATACCTAGACTACTTAATAGCAAAAAGTCTGAGGCTTAGGAGGGATTACTTCCCAGTGTGGGGACACCCTGTGTGAGTAGCACACCAACTCCCCAACTCAGAGAGCTCAGTGCACATTTGTACCCAAACTAACCAGTCTGAATTGGAAAGCATGGGGTGATAAGGTACATAGGGATGAACTGGTTGCTATTAGGTAAGTTCCTTCCTTGTATGTTTTTAGCTCTTTGTATTTTAACTGAATTTCACTGCCTGTGGGTGAAAAGTGTGAGCAGATAAACTCCCTCTCTGTCCTGGAAAAAACAAAATAAGCAAGCTGTGCAGACAGCTGCTCTACTGCTTTGATCACGTGCCCTGTGCCTGCACTCTGACATCAAGGGATCATGTTTAGGTAGTGTGGGAATGGTCCAGCCAATAATTCTATTTAGTGTTTGGTTACTTGGTGGTTACCAGCACAAGTGGGAGAAAGAAGGATCTTACCAGAAACTGCATAATTAGTGTTTAACTGAAAATCTCCAAACTGCTCTCCAGCCATTGCTGGTTCTCATTTAATGCTTTATAGGCAAATTTGAATCAGCATTTTAGAAACTGATGGTTCCATGTCTTATCTGTTCTGGAAACACCTCATAAGATGGTGTATTTGAAAATTCTCTCGCTTGTAATTTATTTTAAGCTATTGATATTTGTATTAATTTGACATAAAGCTACACCTGAAGTGGTTGAAGCTTATTAGCAATGTGTGGTTTTGAGCCAAAGGCACCACATTAATTGGCTCATACAGCAAAGTGCCTGGGCAAAAATGAGAGTTACAAATCTTGGATTACATAAAAGCCACGGGGTTTGTTCATCTCAGGAAGTGGTTACTAACTATGAAACAACTTTGCAAACACAAATTCAGATAAAAGATGACAGCTTCTGAGGGCATGGCAACTGGAGCCACTTCTGGTCTAATGTTGAGGAGTGGCCTGACTTTATTGATGAGCTGTTGGATTCGGGGCCGTAACACTGTCTGAGAGGTTTACATTTCTCACAGTGAACCGGTCTCTTTTTCAGCTGCTTCCTGGCTTCCTTTTTAAAGGGGTTTCAGGTGAAACATTTGGGGGGGTTTGCTTTTAATAAAAATGCTTTCATTGCCTAAAAGATGTTGGGAGAAGAGAACTCTCCTTAAGAACAAAAACATTTCTGATTGCCACGTTAATGTGAGCCCAGTTACCATGAGACCTAACTACAGGTTGTTTAAAAATCCAGTCTGAACTACAGTTCCTGTAGGAACATCAGCTGCAGTTCAACTGGCTTCTGCTTCACAAGCCAGGGATAAAACTACTCCAGCTGTAACAGTAGCTGTAGTTATAATAGTCATAACCAAGCTCATCAACTCCCAGCTCGTTAACAAAGTGGTTGTACTTGCTTTTCTGTTCTTCAATAAACACTGTTTCTCACTCCTAATGCATTTATTCAGAAAATGTATTTCTATATTCTGTGAGTTAACTTTTCTTATATTAACTGTGATTTCTTTTGAATTATGTAAATACTAAGAAACCTGCTCCTATTTTTACCTTCAGTTTCAGAGTATTTCTGTGTAATGGGACAATCTGTTGTGGCAGGTGTGGGGTTTGTGCTGAGTACTGCATTTCTGTTAGCCCACACTATGCAGAGGTGAAACTGCTCTAAAAATAGAGCATTCTTTGGAACGCTCCAGGGAACCTTCATGGCAGCCAATTTGTATTGTTCCAGTTCCCTCTGCTTGCAGAATTGATTGTCTCTGTCTCTGCAAGTGCCAGAAAAGGCTGCAGAACTACTCACGGGTCCATTGCAATTTCTGGGACATGAGGGGTTCAGACTGTGGGTGCACTGATTGGGTCTGTCACACCACAACTTCCCATTCTGCTGCTTTTAGGGGTCATAGATCATTTTATAACAAAGTATGTTAAAGCATTTTGTATATAACAGATATGAAGGGCATTTTGTGCACAGTTCAAACTTAAGTTGTTAAAAATTCTAAGTACTAATCCTACTTCAAGCATGTATTGTTCTGAAGTTTTGTCTAGTCCTCTGAAAATATTTATAGTGTTGTGTGTTTCTAATGAATAGCTGTCTTGGTTTTAACAAACTGAACCTTCTTCCCTTTAATTTTGTGAAGCAATATTTGATTATATTAACAGTCTTCTTTTAGTGTTCATTGTTGCAATTTCTATAGAGAGCCTGCTGAGGCTATTAGTGCACAATGTTCATTGTACCCTGTGTGGATGAAATCAATGAACATCGGTGGGTGCTGCTCACAAAAAGGTTTTACATTAACTGATTTACTTTCAGAATAGACCAAGCCTTTTTTTAGCACAGTTTAAAGAAAACCCAAGTGAGTTTTTGCAGCTAAATTTGCTCTATTATAGTTCCTTGCCAAGGTAGGGAGCATGGGGAATGTCAAGGTCAGTGGGCTGTGGATGTGTCCAACTCAAACACAGACTCTTCTTGCCGTCAGTGCATCTTGACAAGCCCAGTTTTGTTATTCTGGAGGGATAACTGGCTTTGTCTCAGAAACACTGACTGTGCTGGGGTTTTGCTGATGTGGTAAGTAGAGCACACCTGTATGATAGAACATGACAGAAAAAGAACTTGTGTTCTGCATGTGTTTGGATCATGGTAGCAGTTATCTGCTAAATGCTTTTTAAAAAAAAGAGGAAAGGGGGAATTTAGGTTGGACTTTATAAATGCACAGATTTCCTGTTTGGCACTCGTGCTTGGGGGTGTTTTGGTTTGGGTTTTGGGGTGGGGTGGGGTTTTTTAGGCAATTTTTGAAAGATAGGAGAGGATACCAGTTTAAGCAATAATAAATTGTTTTAGAGACACTATGGAGGGGTGAATATGAAAATCTTTCTTTGTATCCCTAAGATAACTTCAAATATAAAATATCTTCCACTATGTACCAACATGGCTTGAACTTGGAAGATTTTTCTCAGTCCCCAGTTGGTTTTAGCATTACAGATTTCAGAAGAAATTGCCCCTTTGGAAAGGATTTGCATACATGCCTTATGCAAATATGCCTGAAGTCTGATTTAGTTTTGAGTTGCAGTCAAGATGCTCTGACCCCTGGGGCACCTGAGGTCCAAACTGAATTTTGCATATGTAGAGTTTTCAAACTGAATTGGGTTTGATCCTGTCCAGCATGCTTTGTTCAAGTGCTTCCAGCTTTCACCTGTCAAATCAAGGTGTTAATGCATGTAAGCCAGAGTGTAAAATGAATAGTGCACGCATGTGGGAGCAGCATTGCAAACAGTATGGATCATATTTCATGCTGAATCCAAATGAGTAAATCTATTAATTTTAATGTTGGCTTCTTTTTATATGCATGATAAATTCAACTGTTGTGAAGCTGCCAGATTAAACAAGCCATTGGAAAATGCTACACATGTATTTTTGCATAGGCAACTATGCTTAAAATGTGTTCATTATTTCAAAATAAGATTTAAATGTATAATTTCAGGTTACCAGATTTTGCCCAACCAGCAGCAAAACTACCAGGGTTTAGTTGGAGTTCAGCAGTCTCAGAATCAAAATCTAGTCAGTGGCCAACACAACAACATTGGGAATCAAATTCAAGGTGTGATTGTTCCATATCCCTCAGTGCCATCATATCAGGTGGGTAATGTCTTCATAACTTTCCAATGACTCTTCTGTGGGTTTGAGTGTTGGGGTTTTCTTAAGTCCTTTGCTCTACAGTATAAATGGCAGAAAGCTGCAAGCAGGTGTCAGAGGTGACTTTGGGGACAGTTGTTAAAGATACAAACCCACAACTGAAGTGAGAGGAAAGCATTGCAAGTGCACAAGTTCTAGTCGTGTTGAAAGCCAAGTGCTGCATCAGTTGCAGTTCAGAGGGTGGGGAAGAAAAGCTTGGAAGGTTTCCTTCCCACCACCCCACTTTCTATTGTAGAGAAAATGTATTGTTAATTCATGGAGTCTCTTAGAGCCAACATTTCCATTTGGGGGGAAGAAGCTTTAATTTTTATTATTTTTTTTAATACTGCATTGTTATTTTAGCTACTGTTATCATGATTCTTCTGGATTTAGAGAACTCCAGGAGATCTTTTGGTTTCTGAGGTTATTTTTAAAAATTCTTGTATCAGCTGGGTGATGGTCAAGAGGCAGGAACATTGTCTCCAGGAGAAAACCTTACTGTGTGGCCCATTGCAGGTTTCGGTGCCTCAAGGTTCCCAAGCAGTGCCCCAGCAGACATATCAGCAGCCTGTTATAATTCCCAGTCAGTCCAGCCAAGGACTGCCCACCACAGGAATGCCAGTCTACTACAGTGTCATTCCATCAGGTCAACAGAATAACCTTAGGTAAGTTTAACTGATACTTGATTTCTCAGTAGCTGGCTTAGTGGTTTTGTAAGAACTGACAGGATCTGCTTTCAGTACTGCAGATATTAAAACTATTATTTTAAAGGCAGACTTACAGGCACTCTTTATTTTTGCTCCTATGCAATTAAGTGAAACAAGCAGTACTGCTTTAACTGTGACCCACTTGTTGGACTGGAAAACATGGTCTCCATAGCACTTTCAGCAATACTTTACTGCAGTTCCACCTCTTAAATTTCCTGCGTTCTGTTTCTTACCCATGAAACACCAGCGTGCTCAGCAGCTCAGTCCTTCTGCAGTAATATTTAAGATGCTTGTCCATATTCACTGGTTTTGTCAAAGATACTGCATTAATAATGTGTTGAGGAAAAATAATTTGAATCCCAGAAAAAGACTGACTTCTTTTTTGGAATGGAAAAAGTTTAGCTTACTTTGTATTGTTGATGAGGCCTGCTGGCACCAAGCTGGCTGTGAAACAAGTATAGAAACTTGGCTTTTGTTTGATAAATAGCCTTTTTTCTTTTCTTTTTTTTTACCCACCTTGGTAGCAGCAAATTGGTCTGCATATACAGCCCTCCCTGAATATACATCTGTGTCCCCAAAGCAGTCTATTTGAGAACAGATAGGCAAGTACCTAGGAGAATTCATTAGGATTAATGCTTGTTACCAATTTTTCTTTCTCGAGTTTTTTTGAACTTACAAATGTGCAGCATTTAAAAATAGCTGGGAGCTTTTAAACAAGCAGCAGCAGTTTGAAGCTTGTTCATCCTTTTCAGAGTGCAGACTTCAGTAGTATTTGTGTCATCGCCGCATGGTTTCGTCTACTTAAATCTGAATTCCTGTTCTTTTTATCTGAAGTTTTTTTTTAATCCTTTTCTGTAGTTATTATATTTGAGATTCAGTGAAGTCACAGGTCGGCATAATGCAGACTTTTCTTGAATTAAGTTTGGTTGCTTGATCTTTTGTGTAATTTAGAATGTCTCTCTCATTTATTAGGAATTCAGAGCAAACTAGCAACCAAAGACAGCATCTTGCTTTCATCAGAATAGTTATGCTGCAGCCCTTGAACAAGGAAAGCAGAATGCTGTTCTGCAGGAGCTGAGTGTCAAACCTACAGGTCACTGCTGAAAACCAGAATCAGTAGGCAGATCAGAAGCTGTGTGAGAGCATCTGCAGTAGTTTTCACTTGGTTTGGTCTGCTTTAATGGAAGGGAATCTTTAAATTAAAGTTATATAAGTGACCTATGGGACAAAGGATGGAACAAACTTTTGACAATATAGGTAAAAATAGTAGGTCCAAGAGGATTAAACCTACTTTTCCCCCCCCACAATTTGAAGGAATTGTTTTATTCTCAGAATGTTTATCTGTTAGTACAGGATTCGATAGGCACTGTTCTGATTATGGGCCACCAACCTCATGTTCTGGCTGAGCATTAGTGGTATAATAGAATCTAACTGTGTCTGTTACCTGGTTTTCTCCTGATAACCCTGAAAAAACTGCCTGGCAAAATAAACTTTTAAAGTTATCCTTTTCCTACATTTTGCAAACAGCTGGATGGTTGTTTATCCCTGGAGTCGTGTTCCGTTTCCCACCCCCTTTGGAAAAGCCATCTCCTCCCTGGGCTGTGTCAGTGGACCCTGGAGCAGAGCTGTGTCTTTGGTGTGCTGCCCCAGCTGCCCAGGGCCAGCCCCCAGCTGAGGGACTGCATCCCAAATCCTCATGGCAGGGGCTGTGGGGATCGCTTAACCGAGACCTAATTCTGCTTAAGTGAGCAAGACAACAAATTGTCTTTTTATTATTATTATTATTATTCTGCATGTCTTTATGCTGATGTAGAGCTATGGACACAAAAATAGAATATCAAAATAGGTGAATTAATACAGTTACTCAGTGTAGGTGGGGCACGTGTTTTTGCTAAGGAAGAGGTGAGAAGCTTCAGTCTTCTGCAGAATGAATGAATTCAGGGGTATGTGGGAATATTACTGATTTAAAATTAACAAAAGCTCAGTGATTTGCAGCACTTGTAGACAGCAGATGGAGAAGTCGTGATGAAATGAGTGAAGCATAGATGCCTGTTAGTCATGTTCTTTTTTTGTTATTACAGTTCATCCGTAGGATATTTGCAGCCGCCTGGATCAGAGCAGATACAGTTTCCTAGAACATCATCACCATGCAACTCACAGCAGCTTCAAGGACAGCAGTGTGCAGGTTGGGAGAGCAAAGTTTTTATTGATAAGCTTCAAAAATGTCTAGCTATTATTATGCTGGGTGATTGGATATTTGCTATTAAGGATCTGATTTAGAATTAACTGCTGTATTCTATTTGCTGTTTTGTTCCATTTCTGAATTTATTTTCCATTTTTAACTCTGAGGCAGATTAATTTGAAATCTCAATTTTTTTATCTTTGAAATATCTCAAGTTTCTTAAAATCCAGTGTCATACATCATAATGCCTTGCACATCTACTGGTGAGTCAAGACAGACATGGGAACCATACACTGGGAGCAGAATCACTTCCATCCTTTCCTGAATAGCCAGATGGGTCTGCAAACTTTGAGATTTGGGTTTCTGTTTGACAGGAGTGAGGTACATTTTGGAAGCAGCATACTTGGCTCTTCTACTCAAGAACTGTTCTAGATTTCAGTTAACAGAGTAGGAGCAGTGATTTTCTTAAGAGGTCTTGAGAAGAGGTTGAAAATTGAGCATTGTGGGGTAGCTTTTTGACCTGCTGGAAAGCTGAAAGTATTTCAAAGCTGTGTGGGGCGTTTTGTTTTTATGGCAGCCTTATTTACTGCTTTTACTTCCATAGTTTATAGCAACCATTCAAGTCAGAAGCCATCACCTCCTACATTATTGCCACCTTCATCCAAGTCAAAGCCACAGCAGGCTGCTTCCATTGTGCACTACAGCATAGTGTCTCCACCCTCATCATGTAAAAGTTCACCCACTGGTCTTTCCATCTTGCAGCCAAAAAAAGGTATATTTTATTGGGATTTTCATCTAAGCCATTCTGTCTAGAACCTGCTGTAAATTTTCAGATTGGTTTCATGGCTAACTGCTAGAACAACTGAAACTTGAGTGCCATCTCTGATTTTTTTTTTTTTTTTTTAATTCTTCATCTGTATTGCTGTTATTGTATCTTTTAAAATGATAACTTGGAATTTAAGTGAAACAGTGGCTGCCTGGGGGTGGCCTGGAGGCCACCCTCAGCAGGTAAATATTACTCAGCAGAAATACTGAAATCCGTTTCAGAAGGTTTTGATCTATAAAATACTTGGGTAATTTTTAGAAGGTGTGTAAACAAAAGCCTCAACATGTTTGAAAGCAGTGTTGATATAGATCTTGTCAATCCATGAAACCTTTATAAATGTTAATATCCAAACACTTAAAACTCTGAAGGTCCAACCATAAAATTGATAGCCTGGTCAGGAAAATAAGAGCACTAGGGTTAGCCACAGAACAAGAGATTACAGAACAGTCCTGTGACCACAGTTGTACTGTCTTTATTTACTTTTAGGGAATTTGATACATTAGAGGCTGGGTTGGTAAAAAAGGGATAATCTCAACTTCTGCCATCTCAGTATTTTGCAAGCAAGCACTAGATTAAACAACCCTAGATCAATGACCTAGATTCTGCTACATATGTAGTGTTTCTTACAAACGTTGATCTTGAAGGTATTTTTTGAACCTGTTTATTAGTAAATAGATAACATGCAGTTACGTGGCAAGATAAACAGATTAGCAGTTCATGGGCAGGTTTGGTTTCTGTTTTGCTTCAAGTTTGTTTGGCTTTAATTCTGGAAGACTGTCATTTCAGAATGTCTAAAGTGGGTCTTGCACTAGTTTGTTTCTCTGCTCTTCTATCTATCCTGGAAGTGCTGGTTTTGTGTGGTTTTGATGGCCTGAGGTTTAAGGA
The DNA here is from genome assembly GCA_013400855.1 of Buphagus erythrorhynchus. Taxonomy (NCBI): domain Eukaryota; kingdom Metazoa; phylum Chordata; class Aves; order Passeriformes; family Sturnidae; genus Buphagus; species Buphagus erythrorhynchus. The sequence goes on along the minus strand of VZTT01013752.1, from coordinate 131,794 downwards.
AGTTGCAAGAAGGAGGAAGCTCTCTTTGGGAGAGCAAATTCTGGGAAATAAATCAAAATTTGTGCTTTTCAGTAAGTGAAGACATGGAGATGCTGAATGAAGGCCTTTGAGGCAGGGCAAATGAGCAGGTCCACAGACAATCAGCAGAGCTGTGTTACAGGGGACCAAGCTTTGAAGGATTTCTGGGTTTCCCTTCTCATGGGATTTGACGGATCATAAAGTGTCTTCAAACTGACTTATGCACTGTATGGCACTTCATTGTGTCAGGATACTTGGTTAGGAAGAGAATTCCATTTATTTTCTTTTCCTGAAATGCTGGGGAACTACAAGCAAAAGAAAAAACATGGTTTCCTGAATGTATAAAATTTTCTTTTGCAGTTTAAATCGCATTTTAGATTGGCACTCTTTTAGAGATGGTGGTATAGATGTTTCTGGAAGAAAAACATGTTTTTGTTCGGTGTTCTATTCTCATAGAACAGAGATAAGTCAAAAAGAGTATGGTAGAGTGTTCCAAAGTAAAATTCTGTATATAAACCAATAAGATGTAAATTATTATAATTTATAAAATATATAAATATATGCATATAATATTAAAATGAAACCCATTTTTGTGTGTTAGATGTAGTGTGTAAAGAGGCATTTGGTATATCTCAGGTTTACATATGGGGACTAGATAAGTTTATGGCTTTACAGAGGAAAACTGTTGTGTTGTATATTCTGATTGCATAGCAGTCATAAACAGAGTTGTATTTTATTCTGCTGTGCAACAAAACAGAAATATTCACAATGTGGCTCTTGCAGGGATGCCTTAATTTATATCCTCTGCTAAAACTGGCCAGATACCTGATGCTTTGGTTGCAATCTGTAACACCTGGGTAAAACTTCTTGCCATTAAAAAGAAAGTGTAGATGTGAAAACATTGTTAATTCAGTTACCCATGTAATAAATATTTCCAAATACAATTTACAAAAGCTAATGTAGTTTTAGTGTTATGCGTTCCTTATTTTACATTGTTTGGTTTTTGAAAGTCTCCTTCTTTTTGTGGAGCCCGGGGGCAGTGAAGACAACAGCCCATTATAAAAAACACCAGATGAATGCATTTTATAGTCTGTATCTTGATGCTATGACATGGCAGTAAATTGAGAAGACTACAGAATCCTGCTTTAAAGATGGATGATTAAATGATGTTTAAACTGTGTGCTTTAATCGTGGTTTCTCAGAAATGCTGTAAACAGTGGGTAGAGCAGAGAAGGAAATTGCAAACAACCATTTACAAATCAAAAGGGCATTATATAAATTACCTGGGGCAGAGGGGGGAGACAGTTTGTCTCTTGGGCAGCCTCTCCTTCCAGCTCCTGATGTAAAACCTCGTGGAACAATGCTGGATGTCCAGGTGTTCTCCCCTGACTCTAGAGTTCCTGTGGCTACCATGGTACCCAAGTGGGACAGGGTACAGGGATCAGTTTACAGTATCTGTCCAGAAAAGCATTCCTAGGGAGAACTTGTAAATGAGGGTAAGCTTGCCTAGACTAAAGGTTGATCCCAAGTCTTTCTGATACATGCCATCCTATCAGAGAAAACATTTTGAGTCTGCATTGCTGTACATCATGTAAAACTAATTAGGAAACTTCTATTTTTAAATGAAGCATATTTTTGCTTAGTATCACATTCTGCAGTACAGTGCTCTGATAGAAACTGCAGTGAATGTTGAATACTGTCAATTACTAATAAATAGAGCGATTTCTTTCAAAAACATTCCCAGCAATGAGTTTCAGTGGTTCCACTATTTCTTGTTCTGGAAAGCCCTCTCTATGTAAACTATTGCACTATAGTAAACTATTTCCACTCTAGCTGATAGTGGAAATGGAATTGTACAGAAGATACTGCTCGTTTTCTAGAACCAGCAGCTCCTTTAGCAAAGCCCATTCCGTGTGTTATTTCCCTGTGCTGGTGCTGACGATCCTGTGGCTCCTTGCGTTGCAGCCGTGGCGCCGCCGCCCGCCGGGGGGGTGGTGATGATGCAGCTCAACGTGCCCGGCAGCGCCGCGCCGCGGAACCCGTCCCCGCCGCAGAGGAAAGCCGGCAAGTACTACTGTGATCACCCCCGCGGGCACAAGGCCACGGAACTCAGCACTTTAGACGGTGCTGCACAGGTGGGATGTGCTGTTTGCTTCTCCAGCATGACTCAAAATATGCATAAATTCTGTCTTTTTTCAAAAGCTCTTTCTGGGGAATAAAAATCTTGCTCTGATTGTACTTAATAGAGCTATTTTAAGTTCATTGAAATCTTTGAAGGCTGTGGGTGTTGTTCAGCTTGTTCAGTAGTACTTTTTGAAACACTAATGTGTTTATTCCAGCTGCAGCATAGTCCTCAACTGGGCAGCCCTGTCACCTCACCAGCCCAATCACCAGCACCAGCCCAGCTGTCAAACATGAAGAACATCCGTCCCACACTGACTCCTCTTTCTATCGTGTCCCAGTTTTCTAGACCTTTTGTCCCCGGACAAGGTATATTTTTAGTTAACTAAAATGTGTGTGTGATTTCTATTTTAGTGTTTTAAAATACAAGTTATATGAGGATCTTCTGATGAGTTGTGGCTCATTTTAGTAGTATTGCTGTTGAAGCAGAATCACCAAAATTATTCACTCAAGCATTTAAAATTTCACCTTATCACTCTGCACTGATACTGTCCCCCATATCTTCAAAGGCTTTTCATCTATCTCCTCATTAATGTGTTTGTCTAGCACACTGACTTTTTCATATTGTGAAACTTCCCATTCCAGCATTAAAAATATTTATAAAATGTTTGCTAGAAATTAGCTTCAAGTCTAAACCATAAATCATAAGTTGAAAATGCACTGAATTGCACCACTGCCTAAGCATGTACTCTTCATTCCTCTGTAGAACAACAAGCATGGTTGGAAGGAGCCTCTAGCCAGGACTGTACCTCAGTATTTGAGATAGGACCCACCCAAGGACACAAAAAATTCCTTGTAGAAGAATTTCAATCCTCTGCTGCCATGTGAACAGAAAAAAGGCAGTTTTCACTGAGATGGGATAGTTGATACTGTTTAAAATACAGTGATATAAACCCCTTTTGTCAGTGAGCAAAAATATCCTGGTAAAATTCCCAAACTCAAAATTAACAGGTTCATTTTACAGAAAGATTTACTTTAAAGCAAAACTTACAGAAAATTCTGTATGTGTCTCTTATTGATAAAGAGAGCCTTATTTTCTTGTCTTTGTCTTATTTGTTGCATAATCTTTGTCATTGCTTTGTATTCTGATGTTGTCAAAATTCCAGGTGGCCTGTTTGAAGCACACCTCTTAGCTGCCTTAATCTGCTGTGATTACTGAAAACTTCTAGGGCATTGTCTTTGTGCATCCTTGCAACAAATAGGAATCTGAAGAAGGACCTGGCTCTAATCAGGGCTATAACCATGAAATTTACTAAATTAGCATGCTGAGAGGAGCTTTAGACTTATTCAGCTCGTTTGAAACAGACCAAGACTGCAGTTTTGAGTGTAATCTGTAAATACCAGAAAGTTTGTGCCTTTTCACCTTGAGATCAGGACGTGGCTGACCCTGATGGAGTCAGGGCAGCTCTGAGTTCATTAGCCCAGCCAGACACTCAGCTTTGTGCACAGCAGTTCTGCTTTCTCTTCTGTGTAACATATTCAGTGTGAGAGGGACTTGGAGGAAGATTTCCTGTAACAGAAAAAACCTTCTAATTACCTTTCTCTTTAAGGAGATGCCAGATACCCATTGCTTGGCCAACCCCTGCAATACAATCCATCTTTATTACGTGGACAAGTAACAAGCCAACAGGTATTAAAAGAGAACAATCTCGTGGCAACAATGAAAAAACAACCAATTCAGAACTACCATTACAACCACCTTGAATAAGGGAATGTGTTATTGCACTTGGAGAGTAATTGAGTGGAAGGTGCTTGCTTTGCAATAAGTTTTATTCTGTGTCAATACTCCCCATTGTTCTTGTTTGTTGTATTAAAAAAGTGAGAAACATTTATCTGAACTTTAGCTTTTAGGCACAGTGTAGATGATGGATTTTTTTATTTTAAGCAATTCACTAGCTAATTCAAAAATCTAAAGGGGACCCTTTGCTAAAACTATTTTCTTAAATACAAGTATTAATTTCTAAAAAAATACAAAAAAAATACAAAAAAATGCTGTAATTTCTAAACAAAGAGTTCCTTATAAGAAAAACAAACCCAAAATATTTGTGTTAGCAAAGTAGAAAAGTCTTTCTCTCTATTTAATTTTTGGGACACACAAACCCCCCCTGCCTCTACCTTGCTCAGTTCTACCCAATGTCAGCTTAGAGGATGTGACAGCTGGGGCAGGGGGATGTTCTTCCAAGATGATTTAAGGTGATTTTTTTTTTCCCCTCATCATTGCCTCCCTTTCTTCTGTAGTGAAGGATTGAATGTGTTTGACTGTAAGATTATCAGACTCAATGACTAAAATTGGATGTGAAAATCTTCTCTGTCCCATGGGTAATGCAGGTTATTTTCCAGATATTCCTCTGCACTGCTTTTCACTGAGCTGACTAGAAATGTTAAGATACTGATGGATTGTCATTAAAGTACACCCTTTATGTCAATCTTGCCAGTGTCAGCCTGGAAACAGACATGGAAACAGGGGAAAGAAACCAGCAAAGAAGGCTGCTTCAGCAGATCTTGGTGCAGGAGAACCAGGTATAGAACTGCTGATTGACACAGCCCTCCAGAAAAATGAATTGTGGTGATGGGCTGGGAATGTACAAGAAAAAGTGAGAAGGGCCAGAGTGAAGAGTAATTGGACAGAAATGGACATGGCAAACATTGGAAACGTAAGGCTGGAGAGAGGGGAAGAGGGAAGTTAAATGGGAAAAGTGTAGTTTTGAAGGCTGGAGAAAAGACCAGAGAAGTTCAGGATTGGAGAGTACTATAAGAAAGAGCAAGTATATCAGTTTACTGGACCTAGCTTCTATGATATTGTTACATTAATTATACACAACTCTGCTTTCTTTATTGGTGTAACAAGTTAAATCAGACATAAACCACAAATTAGTTTGCGCCTTTTGTTTTTGTTTTTTTAGTTTTTCTCATTCTAATATGTATAAGCACATGCATGTGGGAGACATACAATGAGATCTACAGATTAGCTCGTTGGAATTGGTAAAGACATCATCCAAATAAAATCTGATGGTATCTATCTTAATACCTTTACAGGAAAGAATTTTTGCTACCTACAGTCAACTCTTCACAGAAAGTTAGAGATAAATCAGTTTTTTCTAACAATTTAGTGGAAAGGATTTTTGTTTTTTTTGATAAGACAGACTAGTTTTTTTGGCATGGTGATGTGTGAAGTGTTACCAGGCAAGGCCAATGAGATGCTACAGTGAGTTCTGAAAACTGCTGCAAAATGAGTTGTTGATGATTTTGTTATCTCCCGTCTTTATTCTGAGGACCCTCTTTGTATTCCCAGCTTTTATTTGCACACTTGTACAAGTATGCAAATTGTATTTCTAAGCAGTGCTAACTGTGAGACCAAAGGCTGTCTAGACTATCAGGAAGGCAAAGCCTGTGGATTTGGTATCAGCCCGCTGGAGATACAAGTATGAAATAAATAATTTTTCATTTAGGGTGCATTAACCAATTCAGATTCATTGTTTTTCTTCTTTCAGTTGTGGGGAAAGTTCTAGAAATTACTGAGCTGCCAGAAGGCATAACTCGCATGGAAGCAGAGAAACTCTTTGGAGAACTGTTGAAAGTGGGTGCCAAGATCCGGTGGCTGAGGGATTCCCAGTGCCTGCAGGCGCAGCAGCAGCGGCGCTTCTGCGGGGACGGCAGCGGGGCCACGGAGCCCTCCCGGGCCGGGGACTTGGCCTCCACCTACACGGTCCTGGCCACCTTCCCCAGCATGGCGGCCGCGCAGAGCGCGCTCAAGAGACAGAGCAGTACCTCAGTGAGCAAGTTCCGCCTGAGAACCAGCAAGAAGCACTACGACCTGCACGTCCTGGAGAGGGCCAGCTCTCAGTAGCAGTCATACCGCTGGACACTCGGCCTTGACTACTTCCATGTCCTCCCTCCTCGATTGGTTTGATGTCATGGGGTTTCTGTTCTCTTCATAGAGACTCCTGGGATGTTTTCTCACATGACATTTGCCATTGAAGAATAAATAACCCGGTGAATCCAGCAAGATGAAGAAAAAAATTTACAGAGTTAATCCCAGACAATAGCAAGGAATGATCTTTGCAACAGGCAGCTTTCCGTAAGGAATGCTGCTGAAATGCCCCTACTTTTATAGTAGTTTTGTTTTATATTTTTGAAATCTTGTATCAGATCCAAAGTTCTATTGTACAGCAGATGTTCATAAAAATCCATATGCAGATTTGTATTTTATAATCCCTTTTCACAGCCAGCACACAGCTGTCCATTCCAAGGCAGGAACCTGAGGATTGGTGGAGGGGAAAAGAGAACCATTCTCAAGGAATTATATTCATTTCCTAGCAAACTACCCAAGATCTTCAAGTTAACCTGTTCTTTGTCCCTTGTGTTTTTCTTCTTTTTTTTTTTCTTTTTTCCCTCTTTTTTCCTTTTTTTTTTCTTCTTTTTCTTCTTTTTCTGTTTTTTTTTAAGAAAAAAAGAGTATCATTTTAGTAACTAACTCCTTAGGTGGTCCTTCTCTTTTGCAATACATTCAAACAATGTCAAAAAAAAATTACAAGTTTGTACCCTTGAAGAATTTGCTTCTGATCCAGCAAGTTTAATAATTACTAGAAGGGGATTATGAATAGGTTACAAAGAATGTTCACTGAATCACATTTTAATATTTCTTTTTAACAAAAGTGTGAAGAAACTTTATGTGTCTTCATACAAGTGACAAAATGTTTGCACTTTAATTGTGTTCCCACCAGTATGGGTCTCTTTCTCTTCCTTTTCACGCTACGATAATTGTGTTTGATAAGTGCTGGAAACCTTTTTAATGGTTTAAGTTTTCATCATTTGCAGATGCTCACTGGACATTAAAGATTCATTGCACATAAATGAAACAAAACTTTTTCAACTTGTGTAATTTGCAAGTCTGTACAATGTGTGCTGATGCAAGCCTTTTTCAGTTCAAAAGAATAAATGTTTACAAACAGAAACTTTTTCAGTGCACTTGTTTAAGCTTCTAGGAGTCTTCTGAAACCTGGATGAACTCATATTAATGGCTGGGATCCTTTCAAATATGAGAAAAGAACTTAAACCCACAAATATTAGAACCTCTTTAAAAAACACCTGCTGTTCCTCTGGCATTTATGTTATCCAGCCCTTCATAATATTTAAATGTTTCTCTATATAAGTGAAAAAGAGAAATTAATCAGATGCTGTAAGGGACTGCACCTGATTTTTTTATTTTTAGCTCAGGAACTGATTTGCTGTGTAGACAAGCAACTACTTGATCACTTCATAAGGCTATCATTTTGTGCATTTGTGATTTCTGAAAGGGGAAACTCAAGGTAAACTTTGTGTCTAAAAGCATTTTAAAGGGGGTAAAGGTAAAGAATTAGGGTGCCTAAACCAGCATTAATTTTCATTGTTTATACAACTTATTCTATCCCTGAACACCCAAACAGTTATGAAGTACTTGGAGGAAAACTTAAAAAACTGATGTGTCTGGGAATAATGTAGCCTAATAAATTAGTTTTATGGGACTTGATTCTGTGAAATGCTGTAGCAAGAGATGTTTACTAAGGTAAACTCAGATGCTCCCCTAAAAGAAAGGGGAGGATGTGTTCAGCTTCAAGTCCTCAGATAAAAGACAAATCTACTCATTCCAGTCTGCTTTTCTAAAAGGATAGTACTTGGCATTCAAGTTGTGCTTGACTGAGGATGTATTTCTTGCTGCTCCTTAGGCTGGGCTGCTGCAGTTTACTGCAGCTAAACCCAAAGTTGGTAAAAGCCCCAGTTTATCAATCACCCCCTCCTCTGAACAGCACAGACAAGACTACTGCCTGCATTCTGCCACTGCCTCTTGCTGACTCCCATGCTGGTTCAGGATTATGGTTTAATCCTGTAAAAGTAGCTAAGAGATTAAAGGGCTGTAGGGACAGGTGCCAGCCCAGCAAGGCAGCTGCCTCCCACCATTAACTCATTCCACAAGAAGATTCTTCCAAGATGTAGAAGGGTAGGCAGCAGCTGAGAGCTTCCATCTATTCAGAATGATCCCAGCACTAAATTTACGTCAAATCAAACCCTTTCCAAAGGATGTTGCATGGCTTGCTGCATTTCATAACCTGTCCTCATAACAAACAGAGAAGAAAAGGTAATGTGAGGTAAGCTTGGAGAATGCAGCCCAAGCTGGAAAGGAGGGATACACTGGTTAGGAACAAGGCACAGAAAATACTTAATTTTTATCAAGGAAGTTGTAAGCTTGAATGCAAGTTGCCCTAGAAGAAAAAAATTAAAACATATAATAAGCCAGTTGTATTCTAATCCAGAAACTGATCCTTTCTAGTTACTACAGGTCTGCCATTTTTCTGAGTATGTTTTATTCTGTGTTAAACAGGGACAGGTTAATTTTTTTATCTGGATGTGCCGATATGAGCCACACAGGCACAATTCACAGGACTTTGGCACTGTCAGAGGCTTCTGATGTCTACAGTGGGTAAAGTATTAAAATATTTCCTTCACAGCTGTGTTTATTCCTGGGTTTGTGCTATTTCATACTTTCTCTAGTAAGCAAGCAGGATGCAAACTCATCTAACCAAGACAGTTTATACCTTCCTGGCCTTTATACCCTTCTGCCCCTTTTGGTTCCTTAAACCACATAAGTCCAGGCACTTTGTGCAAAACCCTGGAACTGCATTTGTTCCACGGATTTGGATCATGGTCTAGAAAGTAAATAAAAGCACTTTATGCATGAAATAGATGCATGTAAAATGCATTCTCATGTTCTCAACAAATCTTTTAGTACTCCAGGGTATTTGAGCTTCCTCTCATTTACCATTAAAGCTATTTTTAAAGCAAATGGTGGCAAAAGGAATTAAGTGGGGACTTCTACTGCAGTAATGTAATATGTTTTGTTTTACTGAGAGCATGTCTTAAATTCTAGAACTAAGGAAAAGCACTGGAAGAATAAGCAGAAAAGCTGAACAAAAGTGGCCATTACCTACTTTACCAAAAGACACTATTTCTTGATTTAATTTTTAATTAACATACTTATATTGTAAAATTCCTCCCTGAACTGTGAACATTTTGTATAATTTCTGATATTACAGTCGGAAAGATAATTAAAAGTTAGGAAAATAGATTTAGGCCCCATGTTTTGAGGACTCCCCAAACCACATGGGCCTGATGCTGGAATTGCATGGATCATTCCAGCACACCCTACAGCATCCTCACAGCCTGCACGTGCCTGCCAGGCTGTGGCTGCTGTGTTTTGGTTAGGCAGGGTTGGTTGGGAATAAGCATCTTGCATCTTCCCTGACATTCCTCCCTGTGCAAATGTGACCTGTTCTAATATAAAATATTTTGTTTTCACTCACGGTTAGAGAAATGACATGAAAAGGAGCAGAGTGTGAAGAAAGAAACCCTGTGCTGTGATACACAGCTGTGATGTACACAGACTGTAGTGCTTGGGTGTCTCCACCTGCCTCCACCCCTAACCCTTCTGTAGGACACGAGATGTTTCAGGATCTGGGTGGTACAGGGCAGCTGTTTGCAGATGGGGTTTTATCAGAGCACCAGAAGAACTGTGTAGCTCAATGAATCCAATAAGGTACTTGGATACACAATGTGCCTTTCAGGGAGAAAGGAGAACTCTTTACCTATTTCATATCTTTTTGCAAGCCAGTTCCCTCTCAAGGTAGAATGAATAATTATATTCTCATCCTATGACACTCATTTGTGCCTTAAAACTTCACGCTTGACTTGTTTGTTGTTTTGAGTTAACCTTGTACTAGGTTAGATTCCTGAAAGGGAGTCAAAATTACAACTTCCTTTCTATGAATACTATTTAGCTCCATTATATATTTTTCCCATTGGTGCAGACTTCAAGTTCCTGTATTTAGCCCTGAAGCAAAGAATGCTTAGATGAAGCTTTGGAGAAAACTGACCAAAACACTTTTAAGTTACAGGTCATAAAATATTATAGTAGCTGGAATTTTTATATATTTCTAACTATGAAAGGAATAATTTCAATCCCTTCAATGTTTCTACAGCTTGGTTTTCATGAAGGTTGATGCACTGCCTCTTCTCAATGTCCTATTCCTATTAACAGTTAAAATGTTTTGGGTATTTTGTTTTTTTGGTATTTTAGATATATTGATGTCAGTAAGGATAAAATTAAAGTGCACAATGTTAATGTGACTTCATTTTGGAAGCTTCATCTCTTGGGTTTGGGTGTAGACCAGAACCCTTAAAAGGGCCTGATTTCCAGAATATTCTGAAAATTAAGTCCCTGTAAGTTATCTTATTCTGGAACCTAAGACCAAAGTCACCATTCACATCCAAAACCTTCAGTGTAAATTAAGTTGCCTCTTGGATTACTTGAAAATGTGTACAATGATGTTCTTACCACAACTTGTATGAGCCTCCTCTTACTTCAGTGTCTGCCTTGTGTCCTCAGACTCGTAGGGCAGAGTTTGGCCCTGACTCAGTTCAGCAGCCCTCACTGCAAGGTTTATTTTTTATCCTGCTTGCACCTACTTGATGTTTTGCGATGTTTGTCAAAATTTGTCAGGTTGAAAGTGGATCTTGCTGAAGACGTGATTAAGCATTAAAATTTGGTCCAGGACACAAACACTTCAGTGTTTGCTGCTATTTTTTCACTTTCCAGTGTCACTGGTAAAGATCATTCACTGAGCCATTATATGGGATGCATGCAGCTGTAATGGACTGTGCCTGCACTCGGGAAGAGAAACCGGAATGTCAGATGAGCCTGGTGCTGTAAACCAAAGAGCTGTAGAGGACAACCTGTGTGTCACTGGCAGTTGTATGCTTTTAAAACTGGAATAAGTTATAAAAATAAACTGTGTTGCTGTGGATAATGCCTAACAGCGAGGTTTATTCTTAATTCAGCTCATGGGAATCTGAATTAGCTGGGGATTGGTGATGATCCACAGTGCTGACAGCAGTGGAATGTTTCAGACACAGGTGAGCAGAGGTGGAAGGCATGCTCAATGCTGGCTGGGGCATGCACTGGCTTCAACACCAAGGGATCTAACACTTCATCTCCCAAAATTATTTGACAGTTTAAAAAGAATATTTACAAGCAATATTGCACATCATACTTGAATTACAGTGGCCTCAGTTTGAACTAGAGAAGGAGACAGTGGCATTCTGCTTTTTTCTAATGTCCTAACTTCTGCCCTAGTTGTAGGTTAATTAGCTTTGCCCTTCTTTGGTTTTCCAATGTAGTTACTAAGAAACATAATTTTTAAGTGTGCTCTGATAATCTATCACACTTATTTATACAATCTGGGAAATACACCAGGCCTTGATTCCACAGCTGCTCAAATTTGTTGGCTTTTTACTTGGCTTAAACTGGTAACTTTGTTAATTAACTGGTAACTTTAATTTGTTAATGAACTGTTTAATTTGTTAATTAACTGTTGATAGGGTGAAGCTACAGTGCAATCTAAAATAGGAATTCTCTAATAAAGATACTTTCCATTTTAACCCAGATGGATGTGTCCTGGTTTTGGGGAGAAAAAATTATTCTCTAAGAATGCAAATGACTTTGTTTCCCATGCCAACAACTGAAAACACACGACATTCCCCTTCAAAGAACTGAATCCCAGGTAATGCTCCAGCTGTCAAACTATTTTTTCTTATTTCTCAATAAAACTCTATTTACATACAGTTAGTTACCGTTCCTTTTTCTAGGCCTACAAACTGCAGACCTCTGTTGTTTCCAGACACATCTGTGCTGAAGGCTCTCAGATGAACAGCAAAGGCACATCCAACAGCAGCAAGACATGACCCTACAGTTGGAGAACTCAATTTCTAAAATTGTAATTATATGAGAATATAAATAGTTCCTGAGGATGTAAAAGACTGTACACCTTCACAAAAATTACATATCCAGTCAACAGTAAGCTCTTCTTTTTCTTCCTTGTTTCAAGTGGTGTTGAAGAGTTTGAATATCATATTTGCAAAACCATTTCCAAAACATTTAGCTCACCCTTCTCATGAAACTCGGCTTCCAACTTAGGGTTCCAAATCAGATGCAGTAAATGTAAACTACAGTTGTTGGAAATGCCAAAAGAATTAGTGCAACACATCCAAATTTATCACAGAACTCAAGATACAGCTTATAACCTAACCTCCTCCTCTACATGCACTTGTGTAACAGAGATGTCTCTTTGTTGACCTCCAAAAACAAATCTGTAGTTTGATTCTATCCAACCTTTGGCATTGTCCTTAAATCTGTTTTGTATCATGAAGAGAGAAAATACAAAAATAAACAAAATTTTTAAAAATCCATCTCAGAACCATGTTCTGATGGTATTTCTTTACGAAACGTGCAGAGGCACAACACACATGCAAAGTTTACCCAGTGAGCAAGATTACTGCAACACAATTTCCACATGCTGCATCTTGGGAGAGGTAAAACAGATTTTGCATACTGTTGTCAACACTGATTTGTGTCCTTTTAACTGTAAGTTTGTAAGGTTTTTAGTTGTTATTAACCAGTTACACAAGGTACAACAGTGAAAGCTTTCCAGACTGAGAGACTGTGTTTTTTGGCCTTTCAGTGTTTGAGTGCCTGCCTCAGCAAGTTGCCCAGTACACACAGTCACAGTCCTAATGGTGCTTTAGAAAAACTCAAGTCCAGTGTTCTGCCCAAAATGTTGTCAAGTGCTCATCAGAGCACTTGACATCAACTGTCCTCTCCTCCTTGCTGTGAAATGTCAATCAAGGAGTCCTTCTGCCTCGCTGGCTGTGCCAGCCCCTCACAAAGCCTGGGAGCACAGAGGATGTTCTGGCTTCACCTCCTGCCTCTCTTGGAGGATCTCTGCACACCACACTCTATTTTTGTTCTATTTAACATGGATTTGTCGTTTCCTCCATCACTTTCCCCCCAGTCACAGCCTTGCCTCCCCCAGGGTGAGTGCGGGGGTAGTGACGGCTGTGGCCATCGGTCTTCACAGCCCCGGGTGCAGGAGGTGTCCCTTTCTCTGGCAGCTGCCTCACAGAATCATGGAATTGTGAGGGCTGGAAGGGAGCTCTGGAAATCACCCTGTCCAGGATCACCTGGAGCAGTGACACAGGACCGTGTCCAGGTGGGTTTGGGATGTCTCCAGAGAGGGAGACTCCACACCCTCCCTGCTCCAGTGCTCTGCCACCCTCAATGTAAAGAAGTTCCTCTTCATGTTGAGGTAAAATTTCTTGTACTTTAGTCTATGCCCATTGCTCCTCATCTTGTCACAGGGCACAACTGAAAAGAGTCTGGCACCATTCTCTTGGTACTGACTTTGGGATACTTATGTTCTGTTTGAGGTATTTACTCACAGAGTCAACTGGTTTAAAAAAGACCGCTGAGATTATCGAGTTCAAACTGACCAAACACTACATCAACCAGACCATGGCACTGAGTGCCAAAGCGAGTGTTTCTTTAAAGACTGAGAGGAACGGTGACTCCACCACCTCCCTGTGCAGCCTGTTCCAATGTCTACCCATCCTTTCTGTTAAAAGAGATTCTTCCTGATGTCCAACCCAAAGCTGCCCTGGCGCAACTTAAGTGTATGTCCTATGGTTCTGTCGCTGGTTCCATGGGAGAAGAGCCCGACTCACATCTGGCTCCACCCTCCTGTCAGGGAGCTGCAGAGAGCGGTAAGGTCCCCCTGCGCCTCCTTCTCGCCAGGCTGAGACGCCCCCTCAGCCGCTCCTCACAGGACTTGTATAAACGAGATCCCCTCTCAGCCTTCTCTTCCCTAGGCTAAACACGGGCAGC
>VZTT01013752.1:58046-117651 GCA_013400855.1 Buphagus erythrorhynchus | reverse complement strand
GGCGGCGCAGGCGCGGTGCGGCTGTGGCTGAGGGCGGCCGGTGCCGGTGGTCCCACGATGTGGTTCGGCGGCTCCGTCCCCGCCGCCATCGCCGCCGCCAAGGAGCGCAGCTCTGTCTTCGTCGTGTTCGTGGCAGGTACGGTACTGTACGTCCCGAGGCCGCCCGCTGCCCCCCCGCCAGGGCCCAGCAGCGCCTTCCCAGCTGTGTCCCGCCCGCCGCCCCTCCCGCCGAACGGGGTTTGTGCTGTGTCAGCCCCAGCCCGCGGTGTCGGTGTCCGGCCCCCGCCCGCCCGCCTTGTGGAGCGGAACCGCCCGTCCGACGTGTCGCCTTCCCTCCGTCCTGCTCTTCTGCGCTGGGTTCTCGCCGGCGCAGATCCCCGGGCTGTTGGTTGTGTTTCGTTTCCTTTCCTCGTACCGACAATGCGTGTTTCATAACACTGTAATTGGAACCTGTAGGAATTCACGTCGTCTTGTGTACGCTGCCTTTCTGTATGAAAAAAAGATGGGAAAGAGGACACAGTCTTGAGCTGCGCCAAGGGAGGTTTAGGTTGGACATTGGGAGGAATTTCCTCGCAGAACGGGTGACAGACATTGGAGCGGGCCAGGGAGGTGGTGAGGTCCCCGGGAGTGTTTAAGGAAAGCCTGGACGTGGCACTCAGTACCGTGGTCTGGTTTATAAGGTGGTGTTTGGTCATAAGTTGGTCTCGATAGCCTCACAGGTCTTTTCCAACACGATTGAAACTGTGATGTTCTGTGATTAGACAAGCTCTTTATTTTTGAGCTTCTGCGTATCTCTGTGTGTTGTTTCTTAAGGTTTTGCTGTTGCCCTAAGTGCTGGTGGCTTGGAAGTTTTTCAGGTGCCTCATGTAACAACAGCGTTAAACTTGTGACTTAGTGTTGTTCCCTTACGAACTATTGAACTGTGGGACTCACGTGGCTTCAAGAAGTTCACTCCCAAAGGGGATGTGAACAGAAAAGTGCAGTTAAATTCTTTTGCTGACACAACTCTCCATGTACTTTGAGAACAGCATTTTCTGCTGGATACTAAATATACTGATAGAAATCAAGGTCTTGTCAGACCACAGATTGAGCTGTGTTGGTGTTGGAGTAAGGGATAGGGTGGAGCAGTTCATGAAGAACCACAGCCCTTGGGAGAGAGTCACACTGCAGAATTTGGGAGGGACTCCATACTGGAAGAGTATAAGGAGTCCAGTCCCTGAGGAGGAAGGAGCAGTGGAGACAAGGTGTGAGGAACTGACTGCAGGAAGTGTGGGGAGGAGATTTGTTTTTATTTCCCATGATCCTGCTCTGCTTTTTGATTAGTAATAAGCTAAATACATTTTTCCCCAAGTCAAATCTGTTTTGACATCTATCTGTGAAGATAAGAGATGAGTGATCTCCCCCTGCCCTTACCTCTTCCCATGAGCCTTCCATTACATTCTCTCCCCGCCCAGCTGAGGAGGGCAATGACAGAGGGACTGGGGTGGGCCTCTGAGTAGTTTCAACTTCATAAATATCCACTGTACATATCAGTACATATCAGGGGCTGAGAAATGCATGTTGTAACTTATGTCCAATATTTTTTATGAAACAAAAATTGTGCACAAAATGCGGCCTATTAGATGCTGACATTGACTAGGTGGATGTTGGAATATGTAGATATAGAGGGGAGATAAATTTATGGTTGCAGAGATGTAACCTAGTTTTGTCATTGTGTGTTCTGTGAGGATTTGTTTTGTTTGTTCTTATGAGCCCTGGAAAAGGCAGAGTGTGACTTCAGCCAGGCACATCTCTGAAATGGAAGAGTTGGAGAGTTCTGCCAACATCTGGTCCACCCCGAGCACCGTGGGATCAGGGCAGCTGACCTGTGGCAGAGCTGATCATGGAACTGTTCTGTTACATGTGCTGGGAAAGGGAGCTGGGAAGCCCAAGAACTTTCTTGCTGTGTGTGGAAGCAGCTGTGTTTGAAGGATGTGGAGTAATGAAAGAATAGTCTGGTTTTGTGTTAGCAGAGAGTGGGTTTGTTGTTTAGGTAGAAAGACATTTCAAACTGCACAGTGATGGGAAGTTTGAGCCTTTACACTCCACACTTCCCACTGGAGACAGGTATTTGAAAGCACCTGGATAACAGGCTTTCAGCAGTGTTTGGTTCTGTACACATCATGCAATAATATCTATGGGAAAAATAATGAGAGAAATTGAAAATGTAAGAATGTAAGTTAACTATTATTTTGGGGCAGCCATTGTGGAGGATCGCTATTAGGTACAGTTGACAAAAATTAGGAAATTCTGATATGTCCATCTGTGTTTGTTTCTGCCACCATCTGCCTGTCCCTCTCTCCCTCTCCTCTGCACTTTACTTGCATTTTCTCTAGAAAATGAAGAAGTGGATTATTCTTTCTGCTTCCAGAATATTTTCTAGTCAGGCAAGGAATAATGTGGTTATTTATCTTTAAAATGAGGTGACATTTGTGATTGTAAGAATACATTGCTCGAGCAGGTTTCTCCTAAAGGATTTTTGCTTGCAGCCATAATCCCAGCATTTTTGAGCTCAGTGTTTAAAACCTTCATGGCACATTCTGGTGACAGGATGGTTTAAGGATATTAAATATCCCATTGAACTCACAGGCAGTTGCAATAAAAGGGATTGCTCCATTCTCCCCAGAGAGCATGAGGTGAAACGGGTCTGCCTTAGGAAATACTGGTTTGAAATATTCAGATGAGATCATAGGGGCCTCTGGACACGCCAGGTAAGGGGCTGTGTTTGGAGAACAGATGAGTTACTTTGTGGCATCAAGTAATTGCCAGCAGCAGTTTCCCTGTGTTGCTGCACAGGGAGACAATTCCTGACAGTGAAACAGGTCTGGCAATGCAGGTGCCCCAGGGGATGGTGTGAGGTTGTGCTGGGGAGGTTTAGGCTGGATATCAGGAAAAGGTTCTGTCCCCAGAGGGTGTTGGGCAACAGGCTCCTCAGGGAAGAGTTCAGGGAGAATTTGGAAAATGCACTCAGGTACATGGTAAGATTTCTGGGGTGTCCTGTGCAGGGCCAGGAGTTGGACTTGATGATCCTTGTGGGTCCCTTCCAACCGTGTTACGATTCTATGAACATCCCTGTATCTTGTTGATAGCTGTTCTGCAGATGATTTTGTAGCCTATGGAGTCAAAAAAGCCTTTGATTCTTTGAGTCACTAATCTAAAGTTGATAGTTCATTTGATATGAGACCTCCTCTGTTCTTACTGAGGTGTTTAAGATTATTCTCTCCAAAGGTTAGACATGTTCTGATCATGAAAATACCAGGCCACTCATAAAAAGTGCTTTTCAGAGTGAAAAAATGAAGGGGTATGTGTGTGAAATTAAGGGGTATGTGACAATAAAAAGCTTTAAATTAAAATGTTTGTTTCTTTTTAATAATGTTTGTAAAAACCCTCCTCCCTTTATTATTTTCATAATTTCTTTACAAAATGGTGATTTGCATACATAAGCTGTGTGTTAGTTATTTGTAGCCAAGATGTATCAAGGCACTTTTCAAGTCAAATAAGTGAAATGACGCAAAGGAGGAGGAGGTGAATGGTTTAATGTCCTGGCTTCCTGGCATTTCCAGAATGGCAGTCCTCTCTTACTGAGTCGTTATGAAATGTTGGACATGGAAAAGTCAGCTGGGCTTCTCTCTCCCCTTCTGAAAGAAAAACACTTTCCTGGTGACAGCGTGCTGAGGGGAATTAAAGTCTTCTGACAATCTGTGATGGTTTTGAGTAAGTTCCTCATACAGGAAGTAGATTATTGCAGGAAAAGTCTTGTCCAGTATGTGACTCACTTGAGAAATAATCAGTGTTTTCCCTGTGTAGGTTTACCTGATCAGATTTAAGAGATGAGGAAGTGTGACTGAATTGTTTGCAGATCATTCCACTAAGTGAAATAAAGTGATGTTTTTGTTTGAGAAACAAGAAATCTGAGAGTTTTGGAATCTAGAATTTTGAGGCTGTTGTGCTGGCTCAGTGTTTAGCAGAATTATGAATTATGTCAAGTTCTGTTGTGCTTGACCTCTTGACTTTTCTGATGTTTTTCCTGTGACCTGGCAGTTTTGATTTCCAAATATAATTACTACTACAAAACTGTAATAAATGAACCCTAACCTCTAAATGAGAAGGGGTTATCAGAAGAAAAATATGTATGAGAACAAGCAGCTGTTCAGTGGGTAGTCACAATATTAATCAGTGCATCCATGGCACAGGGCTTTATAAAACATGAGCTATCAGCATTTTCATTCAGTCATCTCTCAGACTGTACTGTGAGCAGCCTCTGCCCTGTTTGTGTCTTTCAGCATTCTTTTTTCTCCAGCAGTTGGTTGTGTGGAAAAGTTAGTGTTAGGCAAGTATTTAGATATTTTTAGTAGCCTAATCGGATGAGCACATGTCGTTTTGAGAGTGTATGGTGAAGCAGCTGTCTGCCTTTGAGCATTTGGAAACAGGAGAGGAGGCAGAGCCACTCTGGGCACAACAGCTGCATTGACCACACTTGGAAGAACTGCACTTAAAGCAAGAGGAGAGGTTCTCATGTAAAATAGCCTAAATATTTGCTTGCTTATGCAGAAGAATAATAATAGAGGTAGATACTTTCTTACTTGCTCCAGCAATTCCAGGGAAAAATTGAGACACGTGGTTGAAAAGCACTTTTCCAAAATTGTGTTTTTGATACATGCCCCTGTGAGAGGCCTTGTGACCAGACAGCAGCACTTCACTGGGAGATTCCACATGTAACTCCTGATCTTTAACAAGTCAAAAATATTGCATGGAATGGCAACTGGGATGAAACAAACAAGCATTTTTTTGTTGTCACTGAATAATGGACTACTATACTTCTGTACTTGTGATTCAGATTCTTCATCAAGACTGCAGTCCATTCCAAGCTACTAGGGAATAATACAGATTGAAGATAAAGAATGGTTGCAGGCCAGTGTACTTGTTGAAAGATGGTTAATATTAATCAGAATCTATTTATTAACCCACACCCTCACTAAACTGGCACTTTGGGAGATAAATGTATGATTGATACGTTTCATCTGATTAAAATAACACCTCTGAATCTGTGGCCCCTGAACACATTTCAGTTTCTCTTACCCAAGTAGCTCCTCTGCATTTGTTATTCTTGTTCTGTGCTCCTCACACCTTTTCCTTCCCTCCTACTGTTACTGTTCATGTCAGGAACTGGAATACAAAACTAAGTTACAAATAATCTGCGAATAAATGTTTCTTGTTTGGGGATTTTTTTAACACTGTCAAGCTGTGAAGCCTTACCTGCTGAATTATGTATTTACAGGGAGTGGAAAACTTAGTTTTGCCTACTAGCAGCTGATGTACTAATATGGAATTAAATTTATAATGAGGGGCAAGCAGAATGTGGGTTTGGTATGTTACCAAAGTGAACCAGCTGGAGTGAATTGTCTCCAGATTATAAAAAAAAGTTATAAACTGACTTGCAAATAATCCCCAGAGTGTTTTACAAAGGTGATTCCAAGGGATTGAAGCAAAGCTAAAACCAGGGCAGAAACAGCAGTTTGTGGTGGGTTTAACTCATGTGTGCTGTGTCTTGCAGGTGAAGATGAACAGTCTACTGAGATG
This sequence comes from Buphagus erythrorhynchus, assembly GCA_013400855.1. Taxonomy (NCBI): domain Eukaryota; kingdom Metazoa; phylum Chordata; class Aves; order Passeriformes; family Sturnidae; genus Buphagus; species Buphagus erythrorhynchus. The sequence goes on along the minus strand of VZTT01013752.1, from coordinate 112,032 downwards.
GCTGCAAGGTGGGAAGATGAGAAGGTGACTGCAGCTGCATCAGATGGTTTTGTTGCTATTAAAATTGACACCAAAAGGTTTGAGCCTATTCTAATTCTGTCTCTTATACAATCTTTCATTGATGATGATGAGAACTAAGAGGCTTTTGAAGTCCTCACCCTGATTAGGAGATAGTGTAAGTACAGGGTTCCACAGCAGAAGTGAATTCAGTACTCCTGAAGTCCCTAGAGCCTGAGAAAATGTCAAAATTTACTGTTGTGTTCTGCACATACTCGTTGTGTATTTCAGACTGTATTCCAGTACTAGTAATAGAATGCTTGAAGAAAGCTTGCCCTTTCTCAACTGGAAGAGACACAAAAATGCTATTAAAAATGCTAGAATAAAAATGCAAATGCTAGAGGCAGTTCTTGGTTTGCCAAGTTACATAATGAATTAAAAACCTTTCATGAATTCAGAAAGATAAAAATCTGTAAAGCCCCAGAGAAAATGTGTTTGTCTCTATTGTAACACATAGAATGGAGAAGCATTTAAGTTCCTGGGTAAATTACTCAGCTATTTTTGTTATGTTTGTGTTCCAGCCCATGTATACAAAGTGCACTGACATTTCCCCAAATGGTATTATTTTGAAATGCTCCATAGACATTTTATTAGATTTACTACATTATTTGTGCTCAGTAGACTAAATTTCTTTTTCCTGAATTGCCTCTTAGCACTGCTTTCCTAATTCCTATGTAGTCAACTGTGATAACCAAGGATTGTCACCATGTCAACACTTTTGCAGAATGTTAATGATAAGATGCAATGCAAATTTGCTTTTAGTGTTCTCTCAAGTATTTAAATAGTTTTGTAGGGCAGTTATTTTTATGATGAAAGACTTAATCTGAAGTTGTTGCAAAATGATTGCTACTCCTAAATGAATCTTTTCTTTTAAACAGTGAAGCATGCCTGCAGTTTTCTCAAATTTGTATCCTTTGAGATCCGTTTAGATGCTACATTATGATTACAGATAATTGCTCTTTACAAGTTAATACCCTTCTTAAGACAAACACAAGCAATGCTATTGAAAATACTTATTTTGGCACAAACTATGCAATAAACTGTGTAGTTAATAGATACCATCTGTGTATTCAACTAGCTGTCAGTTATTAGAGAAAGTGAGCAAATTGGTTTTTTTAATGTTAATCCTATGTAATTCTCTAAATAGAAATTATCTAAAGCTTTATGTAATCTAAATAACCTGTTGTCCCTACTAATCAGCATTGGAAAACAAAAAATGTTTTAAATGATGAGCTGGGGCTCAGAGGTGCAGAGGAGGAGGAAGAAGCAGTGGCCTGGGTTCTGTCACACACACAGGTGTGAAGTCTGGTAAACCTCTGCCTGCCTTAAGGAGGTCACTGCTTACAGTTCATTAATTCTCTGTGATGCTGGGAATTCTGTACATTAACTTGGATTTCCTTCATGCTCTGGAGATTTCATTACTACTGTAATTTCATGTCTACTTAAGATGTTGTCTGACACTGAAACAAAATCATTCTCAAGTCAAAGCGTAATAAGTTGCCTGAAAAGTTGGAGAAGAATACTTTGGCCTAAACCAGTACAAAGAAAAGAAGAAATGCTTACCAGTTGCATGTAATGTTTGCCAGCATCGGTTTTTTTTCTTCCTCCCTTGGCTCTGGCTGCTGGTGACCAGTTGGAGATAAGAGCTTTGGGCTAGAAGCTCCTGTAGGAAGGAGGTCTGCTTTGCCCTGTAAAGTTACTCTGTATCAACTTCTGTCATTCACCCCCTTAACTGTTGCTGTGCAGATCCTGTAGTGTGCGTGCCATCCAGTTTTTTTATAGGAGACAATGGAATCCCTTTGGAAGTTATTGCTGGCAGCGTGTCTGTGGAAGAGCTTGTTACCAGAATCCATAAAGTCAAACAGGTAATGCTGACAAGCTGGATCTCCCAGATGGAGCTGGTAATGCTCAGGACAGTGATTGCCCTGGCCCTTAGCTCGTGCCTTTGGGAAGTTACTGGGGAAAGTAGAACCAGTGAGTTACTGGTTCTGTCCTTCCAACAATAAAATCTGCAACCTTGAGTTCAGTACACAGGTTGGAAGCACTGTGCACAAGTGCTGTGTTAATTTTTGTTTGGTTTAGATCACCTGTGTAAACCCACGGTACTGAAGAAATGTGTCAAGAACTCTAAACTGGAATGACAAAATGTGACAACTTACCTTTAAGGAGATTACTCTTCAGCTCATAACGTGGTTTTGTAATATTGCTCTCTAATGTGGATTTATAAAGTTACACAAAAGTGTAGATTGCTTTATCACTTTGATTTCAAGTGCAAGACTAAAATTAGAAAAAAATATGAAATGCATGATTGTACCATACTCGACAATATGTGGTAATTCTAGTTTTATATTGTCAATAGGGCTGTTTCTTCAGGAACAATAATTCAGTCTTGACCTTTTAACCTGTGAAAAATATTTGAACTTTCCATTCTGTCTTTTCCCAATTTCTTAGATGCACACAGGGAAAGGGCGGCCTCTGGAAAACGGCAGTCAGGCATCTGCTCCCTGTCCCTCCTCTCAGCCTGATGGTGCTCCAGAAAGAGCAGAATCCAGAGCAGGGGTGTGTGACTCTGCTGAGGCTATTATGCCTGAGACAGTAGCATCTTCTGCTGGTAATGGTTAGTGTTCTGACACAAATGCCACCTCAATTTGCTTTGGAAGTGGTTTTTCTTAAGTTGTTACATGATGGTACATAAAAGGCAATATATTGAACAGATTCACTGAGGGAAAACCTTGGGGTATTCCAGAATGCTTTGTGCAAGTCTAGAGGGAAGGGTAACTTGTCATTCTGCTTAGTTTTAATAAGTGAGGAAGCTATGGTTTATAATTCAATAAAACTGTGTATGCTTTCCAGAAAAAGGATTCAATTAAAGAGTTTTTTTGGCTTAGTAACCTGAAACCGAATTGTTGAGGGGGGAGTCTAAGTAGCAGGACCTCGTATCTCCTTGAGGTATCCCAGTTGCTGCAAATTGTGGCTAGCAAATGAGCCTAATAATTGTTATGATAAGAAATACACCTTTTCTTTTTTTCTTATGCATTGCTTTCTTGTAAATTCCTTGAAGATGAAGCAAATTCAGGTCAAGCAAGACAGGAAGCAACTAATTCTGCAGATGAGCAAGCAAATGATGCTCAGCCTGTGAATGATCTTACACTCAAAGTAGAAAGGCAAGTCTTCTTTTGCAGACTTCTTAATGTTGTGTTGTATTTGTTTCGCAGCAGGTAGTTTTGTTGGGTTTGGGTTGGTGTGGGATTTTTTTAACAAACACATTTAATTACAGGATTTTGGTCCTTAATCTGTTGTCATCTGGCAAATATTTATGTGGTCTTATTTTTTATTACGTCTCTGACAATACTAGGGCTGATACCAAACCAGGTTTTAAATTAATATAATTTCTCATGTACTTTGAAAGAAAGAGGTAATCTGGAAAACTAAGTGTTCACCTTTGATATAACTTCAATAGAGATGATATGTTTGCTGCAAGTTCTTGAAGGAATAGAAACATTGAACTCAAAGCACTAGAAACTGGTGTAATAAAATGTCAACCTAGGTTTTGTATAGAGATGTCATCTTATTTCTTTTTGTTGATTTGATGACTGTTTGTAGTTTAGGGATATTGAAAAAGTCAGTGGAATCCTATTCTGAGACTCGTGCTTTGATCAGTGAACAGTAATGAGTTGAGTTTAGTTTTTTGAAGTATGGTGATCAGAAACACCTGGCTCAAAACATGATTAATTCATTATTTATTGTTTTTAAATACGGGATATTGTTTATAAACTTGTTTTTAATAAGATTGATACTATTTGAAATATCCTGTCTAAAACCATAACATATGTTTAGCAAATATGAGTATTTATAGTGCTAAAATATATTTTAAATCTTTTTTATGCTTATTTCAGTTTTCTTAGAAAATTATTGGACAAGAGATGTATTTTTTACTTACCACTGATAAGACAATGCAGTCAATATTTTAATATAATTATCAATGTTCATTTTTAAAAAATGCATTAGTCTTACATACAAATCTGGCATAATTTATCTACAGCATTTTTTGAAAGGGGGAAAAAGAGGCCAAGCTCTGTGGTAATTACTTTTGAAGAAAACAATTACCATACAAACATCTTTCTGATTGTATGACTTTTCATGTTGGATCATGCCTGCCCTTTCCCCAGACTTCAAATATGTTGGGATTTTATTGTCAGTCTGTACTGAGAAAGTTACTTTGTTCTTTTAAGTCAGTCTTTATTCTGAGGCATTTTTCTGGATAGCTGAGACAGATGTATGTGCATCTATGTCAGGGCTATATATTACTTGTGTTCCCTTTTAGGAGGTGATATGCAGAAGAAACCAGATGGCTTAAATAGCTAAAAAGAGATTGAGATTTAGGGTTTCTTTTACCACACATCATAAATAGTATTTGCTCATTGTATGTCTTCATAAGTTGGTTCAACAGTAAGAATATGTAGGATTCTTCATTTAATGGGTGGAAAAAGGACAAAAGGAATATGTTAGAACAATTCTGAAAGTGAGAAAGGAGGTGGTGAAATCACCACTGCCCTTTGCATGGATGGTGCACCCGCATGGGAATGAATCACTAAATATACACGAGGTATTAGCACTGTGCTACAGCTCATTTTCATGTGTTCTGCTGGGTTTGCAAATGCTTCATTAACATTTCAAAATACTGCAATGATAAGACTTTTCACTCTATTCTTAAATTTAGGTTAACAAAAAGGCTTGAAGAAAGACGAGAAGAGAAAAGGAAAGAAGAAGAACAGGTAACACAAAAATGTAAAACCCCTTGCAGGTTTGGGTTTTTTTACCCTTATTTGAATAAATGTTTAATGCCTTCTTACACAAACATACTTCAGTCTTTTCTCTTGTCCAAGGCAATTTTTGGTCCAATTTTTATATCTTTTTATTCAGAAAGAAATTAAGAAAGAAATTGAAAGAAGGAAAACTGGTAAAGAAATGTTGGAATACAAAAGACGACAGGAAGAAGAATTGACCAAGCGTATGTTGGAGGAAAGGAACAGAGAAAAGGCAGAAGAGAAGGCTGCTAGAGAGCGCATAAGGCAACAGATTGCAATGGTAAATTTTGCATTTTGGAAGAGTTCGCTGCTTCTCTTTCTCTCACAGTGTACTAAAATGATACATTTTCTCATTTGATGAAACTTTGAAAGATTGTTCATTTTTCCATTTCTGCTTTCCATTTCACATTTCCATCTGTGGCCTTGTACAGTAATGATTTTTGTGTTTGGGGTTTATGTAGCATTTCCTGTGTATAAAATGAAACTTCTGCTTTCATCTTCACAATTCTTTTCTATTGGAACAAACATTTCTGTCATATTGCTTGAACCTAGCAGAGAATTATCATATAAACATAAAAATAATTGCAATTTAGGCATGGTACTAAAAGAGAATCACAGGGACTATTTAATTGTAGAACATACACAAGAACGCTGCTCTCAAAATGGGGAGGAGGATTATTTTCCAAGTTAGTATATATGTGTGTGCATATATGGATGTAAACAGTTGATAACAACTGAAATGCTTCCTCATTATTAGGTTTTGATATAGAACACTTAGAATTGCAGTCATGTAACTTGTCATAAGGTTTTTGCCTGTATCTTCCCTGGAGTGTTGAACTTGCATGGAAGATCATCTATTAACAACTGGTTGTGGGAAGTGACTCAGTGAGAAGTGTTATCTTGGCTAATGACATGAAATTGTGCAGTTTGGCAGTGAATAATTCTTTGCAGTTCCACTGTCTTCTCTCCATATGGTCTGTTCATATCTGTGCAGTTGGTTCATGAGTATAGATCATAGCTGTCTGTTTTAATGAACGTTAAGTTATGTTAACAATTAAGGTTTCCCTTTGATCCTTCCACAGGATCGTGCTGAGAGGGCAGCTCGCTTTGCAAAATCAAAGGAAGAAGCAGAAGCTGCAAAAGCTGCAGCTCTTCAGGCTAAACAGGCTGAAATAGAGGCCAGAAAAGAGGCAGCTCAACGGGAGCGAAGGTGAGTTGCAGTAGAGACACAAGTGTGTATTTTGGGGGAGAGAGGTAAAGAAACTTTTTTAAGAGAGCTAATATATCTCCTCATCTCTTGACAACATGTTGCCCTGTTGAGCTGTTTAAATAGTGACATTAAAGGTAGCTATTTACATGAACATGATGTTCTTTGATAGCTTTCATCCTTTTGACATTCATGATCATGAAACACCAACCTCCTTTTGCGTGTTATTTTAGTAAGAGCATTTTGTGTCTGAGCTTTGATTTAAATACCAGTATAATGGAGCTTGGTGGGGGACTAGATAAGGTGAGAATGTTAAAAGATTATGCCTGGGCAGAATGACTCGATAATGTCAGCGCTGCTGGGGAGCTCGGTGCAGATCCAGGGGCTGTGTGTGTGGATGGCTTGGATTCAGCAAGGCTGGGCTGGGGCCATCAGCTGCTCTGTTAGAGCTGTCTCCTGCTTTGCCCAGCACTTCTGGTTTAAGTATTATCCGAACCTGTGGGGCCCTTATATGGAGGTGTGGAATAGATGCATTGTGAGAGATCAGCAGGTGGTTTTCCACTGTGAATTCAATCTTACTGCCCATCTGCACTGCCCTGGGCAGGATGGATGACAGTCCCTCTCTCCCACATTTCACTACTACCAAGCTAAAGGCCCAGGAGCCTTTGTCTGTAAGTGTTCATGTCCTGACTGACCCCAATACCTGTCCCGCAGTGCAATAGCCAGGATTCAGTTCCGCCTCCCCGATGGATCTTCCTTCACTAACCAGTTCCCATCTGAAGCACGGCTAGAAGAAGCCAGGCAGTTTGCTGCACAGGTAAATGGGCATTTTGTTTCTCAGCTATGTACTGATTATGACTTGGTGAGCATCAAGTAGTTGTTGATGATGGTGGAGTTGTCATCAACTCCTTTCCTTGTTGGGTATTTGAAGGGAGTTTTGGTAGCAGCCTTCTCCAGTGCCACCAACTGCCTTTGGATTGCTGCAGTGTATCATTAGTAAGAGATAGAGAAAAATGAAGGCTATTTCATATCCTACTCTGAGGATGATTGATGGTTTGATACAAAACTCTTGCTAAGGTATACTCAGCTGGCAAATATGCAGTTGTTTGGAAATGAACAGTTATAGGTAAAATGTTTTCTTTATGTGCTTCACAGATGGTTGGTAACACTTACGGCAATTTTTCACTGGCGACAATGTTTCCCAGGAGGGAGTTTACCAAAGAAGATTATGGAAAGAAGTTACTGGAACTGGAGTTAGCACCCAGTGCTTCAGTAGTGTTGCTGCCGGTAGGTGTTGGGTTTTGGTGTATTTTTCAAACAGCACTACAGTAGCTGGGTATTTGCTGTTAGCCATGATAGTATTTGGCTTGAATTTGGGGATTTTCCTTGTCTAAACAGATTGCAAAATTACTCTAGTTTTTGTCAGGACTGATTTGGAGAAGTTTTTCTGAAGCAAATAAACATAGATTCTTGTCTAAAGTGTGACCAAAGTTGTTCCTTCGTGTCTGCTGAGCTGCTTCAAAATGATGTGTGAAATAGCAGACTTTAATACCTAACAAATTTTTTTGGTGTGTTCATGACAGGCAGGAAGACCTGCGACTTCTGTTGTTCAGGCTTCGGGCAGTGATCTGTGGAAGTTCTTGGGCACAATCCTTTACCCCCTCTTAGCGGTTTGGAGATTCATTAGCAACTTTCTGTTTACGAGCCCACCCCCCTCACAGCCCTCTGTGAGATCAGCTCATCAGCAAGAGCACTCAGCTCCCTCAGCGTCGGGCAGCATGGAGCAAAGCAGGTAAGGCAAAGTGTTTAAGGCAGCTGTTTCTCAAGCTTCTTGCTGCAATTGCTTTAATCGTGTAGTGAGGAACTGAACTTCCAATTACACGGTAGAAAAAGCATTGTCTTGCAGTCATTTATGAATAGGGAATTCAGCTGTAACTACAAAGGTGAGCTTGACTTCAGCTGATACTCTTTGGAAGATAAAAATGTTAAAAATGAGATATCAAACTGTTACAAGATGGTTGTTCAAGAAGCAGAAGCAGATGAAGTCTAGTTTTGACAGGTTTTGTATTGCCTAAAGAACGAGATCTCCCATGTACCAGGAGAGCTGCTCAGCTTTTGGTGAAGAAGCCACATATTGCTTCAGTAAGAGGGAAAATGAGTCTGCCACTCTGTCTGAATGCTAAGTGACAAATGTTCACCTGGGTATTGTTTCCCAAGGAAACACAGGGTTGAAGATTACTGAGGATAAGAGAAGGATGGATTATTTGTGTTTATTGCATTTGCTGCTTCTCTTGTGTAATTATTACTGAGGAAACTGTCAAACCTCACTGTTCTTTGTGCCCTAGGCAAGCAGTCAGGAAACGAGTGGTGGAAAAGCGAGGGGAAGACTTCAAAAAAGAGGGCAAAATATATAGACTGAGGACTCAAGATGATGGAGAAGATGAAAACAATACTTGGAATGGAAATTCTACACAACAAATGTAGTTTTGAGTAACTGCAATTACTATCTGGCTGCTTTTTTTTTTTTTTTTCCTTCTGTTATTTGATCTGAGTCAAGTAAAGCTTCTGGACAAGTGGGGCTTATTTTACACTGACTGAATTACTTAATTCTTATTCCTGCGGTGGATTATGGAATAAAGTCACCTATGTCAGAAAAATCAAGTGGGTGTAGGTGAAACCTAGTAAAAAGACTGAAAATCTCCATCAGCTTTCATAAATCTTGCCCTATGCCACAGAAAGGCACTTTTTAATCTATAAATATTCTGCTACATAAATTTAAGGGCCAGATATATTAATATAAAGGTCATGGTAGACAATGACTGATTAAAATGAGGGTTTCAGAAGCACTATAAGTAGCAAATCAGGTAACTAATTTATGTTTAACTTTTTTCTTGCTTCTGCAACTGCAAGCAAAACCTTGTAGTTTTTAATTCCCTAAGCACTCAATAAACTATTTTCCAGAAAACATGACTGTTTTGTGAGGTTCCTCTGATGTTCTGATATCGCAAGGAAGCAAGCAGGGTCATGCACTGAAATTTAAAATACAGCAGACAAACATTTTGTTCCCGTTTAAATGACTGTACATGAAATAAAGGAAAAGAGGGGTGAAAATCCAATCTGTACAGTAGCTGCAGTATAACAGTTTTCACCAGGAGAGACACTAATTTGTCTTAAAATTCTAAGAAGCAGGGGAACTTCCAGGGGTCCTTTCAGAACTGTTGATGGTGATGATGATGAAGCAAGGACAGATGCCAGCTGATGTTCAGCAAATCCTTGTATGCAAATAGGAACAAGTAATTTTACTTTGGTCTTTAGGAAATCAAATCAGTAATGCCCATGGACAAAAGAAAACAGTTAACATCGAAAAATTATTTTCCTCCCCCTTTTTAAATTGGGAAGCAAACATCAAAATGCTGAGGAGCCATCTCTGAGGCAAGACAGAAAGCTGCAATACTGCAAGCACTAATTGCTTTTCCTGGTGGTATAGACTTTTTTTTTTAAAGAAAAAACCAAACAAACATTTTATGATGTGGAAATATTACAGTTTACTACTAAGTTCTATGTGTGATTGTTTATGGGATCTTTTGGACAATTTTACATATTTGTATGTAAAAAGAGCCAAGCCCAGTGCTCCAACTGCAGAAAGAGCAAAAAGCACATAGAGTGCTATTTCTGCACTTTGGGATGTCAAATCCAATCCCAAAAAGCTCACGCTGTCAGCTGCTCCTGGAGTGGGTTCTGTTGGTTTCACTGGATGGGAAAACAATGAGAAAGTGTTAGTGCAGGGCCTGGGGGAGCTGTTCCATGTAGCTGTGGGCACTGCTGCTTCCTGCCTCCACCAGACTTCTAACTGTGCTGTCCAATACTCTGGCAGGAGCTGTAATTCTGTGGATCAGGGATTGGTGCAATTCTAGCTCAGAGCAAAGGTACAGCTGAGGCTGACAGTGCAATTCCTGATAGTACAGGTGAGTATTCTCATTCCCAAACCCCCACACTAGCAGTGGTTGCTTTTCATTATACTACTCCAGTTGAGAAGACAAAAATGACAAAAGAATCAGTATTTCCAAAGCCTTACCCAAAACATGGATTTGTATAAAGTATTCAAAATTTTTCTAAACAATCTTGTGGGAATATTGAATGTGTGTGGTTTGGAAAACATCTTGGGCAGTTCTGTTGGAGAAAAGTCTAATGGAATAACTTTTGCTACATTTTTAAGACAGGCACGTGTTGAGGTGCTCTTGCACACAAGGTTAAGGCTGGTGTTGCATAGGGAAGTGACATTGACTGGAGTCTTTAAAAAAATTGCAGAAAATGGTGGTGTCTCTAAAAACCTTAGATTATGGAACTCTTTAGGATTAGGATTAGATGCAAACACACAAGCATCATTTCTGCTGTGTCACTTACCTTCTGGCTCCTGTTCCAGACAGGGATGTGGGCCTGTTGCTGGGTCTGGAAAGCCATTGCAGTTGATGATCTGTGAGTAATACTTGGCTGAGGCCTTGGGGCGCCGTGGCAAGGCAGCATCTGAGAAATTCACATGGTAAAGCCCAAACTTCTCCTCATAACCCACTGCCCACTCGAAGTTGTCCATCAGTGTCCATGCAGTGTAGCCCTGTAAATCGACACCATCCAGCACAATGGCTGCAGGCAGGAGCAGAGAGAAGAGAACAGGTCAGTGGTTATCCCTCGGCCAGCCAGGGCACAAAGGTGCTCCAGAACATCCACACATGGCACACAGTGAGGTTATTGTCATTTGGGCCTCATAGGTTTTCTCCCCATTCCCACCTCTCTCCTGTGTTGACTTGGCTCAGCTGCTTGGAGGTAGCACAGCCAACAAGCAACCAGGGTAGTTCACTCAGTGCCCAGGACTGGACACTGCTTTCTTTTCTCTGCTCCAAAAATCAAAACTTTTATGCAAGAAACAAAGGGTTATGAATAGAGAAGAAAAACCATTAAAATGCAACCATTGCCTAAACAAGTGTTTGTGGGGCCTTGCTGCTTGCTACAAGGCTGTAAATGCCTGAACACCTGGGTGTTCCCAGTACACCAGAAAAGCAAACTGAAAAAGCCCTTTCCTGAAGTTGTTTGACCACTGCGGTAACTGAAACCAGTTTAGGGGTTGGGTTTTTACTGTTGTTTTTAAAAAACATGCAGTTTTTAGACATAGCAGTAGTCAGACTAGAAGGAGTTCAGGATTTTGTCAGGTAGTAGTACCTTCTCTCACCAGATGCAGCAAATCAAGGAACCTGCAGGTTGCCCCACTAAACCCAGGGTTTGTTCATCCTTTAGATCATCTTTCCTGGCACATTTGTGACTATCCATGGGCAGTTTTTGGTAAACCCAAAGGCTCTTGGAAGTGGATTTAGTAAGCCCATGTAGCTGTGTAACTTGCAAGTGTGATGGCAGTGGTCTTTCAGCTCTTTATAACTTGCTTTATACACATCAGTCTTGTGGCAAAGCTGCTGCTGCTCTCTAGAGCTTTGGATGACCAGATGTCAATAATCACTCTTACCTTTCAGTGCCTCATTAATGTAGCTCCTATAGTAATGCATTCTCCAAGTGTCATTGAATTCAAAGGCTCCCCTTTCTGAGACCCCATTTTCAGTCACATAAATGGGAGGGTTGTTGTACTCTTCCTTTATCCACCTGAGAATCTTCCTGAATCCAAAGGGTGTCACCTTCAGCCAGAGGGAACCAGAGCCCAGCCAGCTGCGGTCGGTCACTGTGGCTACACCCCTGTGGAGGAGGACACTGCTCAGGGCCAGTCCCATGTGCCAGGCACCTCTGTGCCCAGGCCTGAGGTGCTGCTGGTGCTCACAAGCCTAAAAAACGCTTCTCAGGCTTTGTTTCTAGATAACACTCTGTGTAAATCAGCTGTGGCTGACAATGTGATGTTGGTTCCAAATCTTTGTATACTACAACGCCATTTCTACTTTTCAAGGCATAATGAAGTGCTTGAGCACACAAAATTGCCCTTTACATTACATGCAGGAATGTAATGAGCCCACTGTCCTACAGATTTAAACTATAAGGGGTTGGGATGTAGCAGCAAAGGAAAGTTATAACAATTTCATCTATTCCCTATGGAAACATTTTGGAAAGGAGACAAGTTCATTCCCACGTGTGGTCCCACCATTACCTGAATTCTCATTAGAAAAACTAGTTAGCTCCTATTGTTTACTTTTTGAAGTAGAGGAATAAAATTAGTATCTAAATAAAAAAATCTTGACTTAATCTATACTTAACCATGAAGTGATTTAATTATTTAGGCTTTGAACTTATATTTATCCCATGCAGTCAGGGACCTAAACCTGTTTAACAGCAAATGGATCATTATCCATAAACTAGGATAACACCTCACAGTTTAAACTGCAGATTGGAGGCAGGAAGTATGATAAATACTGTTTATCACCTCATGTCTGTAAGAAGAAGGCTGTTGCTGGACTTCTGTGAAAATAACATCGCCTCAGGTACTGCTTGGCTATATTATCCCTAGTATTGGTTTATAACAGCTTAAAACACCTATCTCACAGCTTTATTTGCTATAAATTTACACTTGTCAGTTAACTCAGGCTCCAGGTGTGCAGATTTTACTTGACCAATAATTTACATTCACCTCTTACCTGTCAGAGTCATATGACTTAACAGTCTTAGGATAGTTCATGTTGTATGTTAAAACCGTGGTATAATGATTTAGACCAAAGTAGTCATATGTGCCTTTAATTCTTTGTTTTTCACTTTCAGTAAATTCTGGAAGTCTGCAAGAGAAAACAGAGAATACACTTTGCACACACTCCATGGGTAATGCTGGGTCCCCTGGTACCAGCACCACAAGCACAGGGAGAGAAACGGGGAACTGAGAACGGAAAATAAGAAATGTAACTGAGGCACCAATGGGTTCAGTACATAGTTTTAAGAAAAGTTAAACAAATTTACCACAGGCATCAGGTAAAGTACTGTGGCTAACGCAGGGCAGTTACTGTGTCACTGAGCTGACAATTTATTACCCCAAAGACATATTAGTCAATTTAGTTTGCAAGAGAAGTAAAGACAGGGAATAGGCAAAGCCCCCCCTGGCCTAGATTGGAACTAAGTGATCTTTAAGGTCCCTTCCAACACAAACTATTCTGTGATTCTCTGAAAATGTACACTAGGATTTTTCTGTGAGGATGCAATAAGCTTTTTTACAGTAACATTGGAATAGAATCATTGAAATGTATCATTTCTGTAAGAGAAGCATGTTTCAGCACAGCCAGTGAAACAAAAGCGGATGTGTGCCTGGGCTCTTACCGGGACTCACTCAGGCCCTGAGCCAGACTTCGTTCCCGAATCCTTCTTTTCATCACTTCATTATAATCACCATTTTTGAAAATGGGGTGAGCAAACCAACCTAGAAAAAACTAAACCAGGAGATTAGAGAGGATAAATCATATATCAAAACATTTAGCCATTTAGCTAGAGGGATTTAGCCATTCCTCTCTCATGTGCTGCTTTATAGGTGGTACCTGAATTTATAACAAGTGATACAAAAGGGATGCCCATAAAACAGCAGTAAATTTAATAAGCTTTTGCCACTGCAACTATATTTTGTCTCCTTTCTGTTGCATTCTTGATCAGCCCCCATAGGAGGGGGATACACTTCTTTGCAGTAATGCCTCTGCCTCACTATTTTATTTCAGTGAGGTGCCCACCTGGGTTCTGGGCATGTCCAGCACCCGAAGAGGGGGTGTCACCTGGAGCAGCAGGGAGAGCTGTGACCAGGGGTGTGTGTACCTGCATGAATCGTCTGGCAGCTTCAATATCCTCCTGGCTGTGCGGGTTGCGTGGTTCTGCCCAGTCGGAGTTGATGGCGATGGAGATGAGCCCCCCCTGCTTGGCCCGGTAGGTCTCATTGTAGAGGTGCCAGGCCTCTGCGTGTGCCTTGATCAGGTTGTGTCCCACCACGTAGGGAGCGCGCCCCGGCCGAACCGAGATGCCTGCAGGGACAGCGACAGCACAGACAGTGGAGCAGCACTTCCCAGCCCTCTCCTGGCTGCTTCCCACATTAACACAACCCTGGGGCACCCAGAATTGCTCCTGGTAAAGGAAGGAATGTGCAACACCTAGTGCCCCAAGCCCAGCCCTGGGCTGGAATCAGCACTAGGCAGAGCAGCTGAAGGAGCAGCTGCCATGGGAAGGCTGTGCAAGCAGGACCCTGCATTGCCCCCTTCTTCCTCTGGAGTGGGACATGGACTGCCAGCCCTGGCAACTGCCAGCCCTGGCAAATGGCTGCTGCCAGTTTGGAAAGCAGAAAGCTGTGTGTTCATGTCATCTCACATCCCTTCATCTCTTGGTTCTACCCTGCTGCTGAGCTGGATCTTCCTTCAGCCCTACCTCTTCTCCACAGTCCCTGGAACTGGTCTGGAAATAAGGTCTGCCCCAGGCAGCAAGTGTAATCCAGACTTGGAGGTGACAGGCAGAGTAAAAGAAGGACCTGTTCACCACACCAAAGCAATCCAAACCCCATCTATCCACAGCTCACCATTTTCCTTGTTCTACCTTTGCAAGCCCCAAGGAACTACCCTGCTGCAGCATAAACAATTGTGCTGACAGTGCCATGAGGGCTCTGAGGTTGTGCTCAGCAGTCTTACCTGGAGCAGCTATGCCAACGCCATAGCCAAGATAGGCAGTGCTGTAGGGTTCATTGAGGGTTATCCAAAATTTCACTTTATCGCCCAGCCTCTGGAAAAGCAGCTCTGCATATTCCTTAAATCTCTGAACTATAGCATCATTCTCCCACCCACCAATATCCTGCAGTGCCTGTGGGAGGTCCCAGTGATAGAGAGTTACCTGTGGGGAAAGACAGGAGGACAAAGGACTCAACAACTCACTCTCACAGTAACTCAGATTCATTTATGACCACAAATAAAATGTGCTTTGATCTGCAGTTACCTGCTCCTAACATAGTTTGATGCTGTAGTGATCACTCATGCACTCAATAAAATAAATTTTTGCCAGTTTCTTTAGGGACTGCCTAATAGTGAAGATGAAGCTATTACCAAAAACCACCTTGTGACAGCAAAAACTCATCAGTGAAGAACTGCAGCACCCGCACTGACTCTCAGGTGAAATACAATCCACTAGAACACCTCTCTGGGCTGGTACAGGGGTATGAGGACAGCTCAGAGTCACTCAACAGTGCTGAAAGAGCTGATTGATGCAGAGGTGAGGTCACTGTCCAGTGTATGTGACAAATAACTCCAGTGGAGCTTCCTGACTCCCAGGAAAATAATAGTTACATCCATCTCTAAGAAAAGCAAGAAGGAAGATCCTGGGAACGACGTTAGTCAGTCTCACCTCAGTGTCTGAAAGATCCCTGCATAGGTCCCTGTGAAAGCTATTTCCAAGGTAAAGGGACAAGAAGGCAGTTGGAAACAGCCAACAATAAGTTTACTGCGGTCTTTCTGGGTAGTAATTTCTACATATCCCTACATTCCAGGTTCATTTGCTTATGCAATACCCCATGTTTCTTCATTAAATGAAATGAAAAACCACAAAAAACAATTTCTTTGTGAAGGAAGGTATGGACAGAAACACACACGTTGCTCTGAGCATCAGATTTGGGGCTTGCTATTTTTTAGTTACCTGAAAGTTACTGGGTTACTTACCTGAGGCAGAATGTTGGCTGCCAGAAGGGCATCAATCAGCCTTTCATAGTAGCTCAGTCCCTTTTCATTGATGTATCTGGTGGTCCCATCTGGGAGAACACGGGACCAGGAGATTGAAAAGCGATAGTGAGACACCTTGAGGCTTTTCAGCATTTCCACATCCTCCTCAATCCTGTGGTAGCTGTCACAAGCTACATCTCCAGTCGCATCTTTGCCAATTCTCAAGGGAGTGTGGGAATATTTGTCCCAAATGCTAAGTCCTTTCCCATCTGCTCTCCATCCTCCCTCAATCTGTAATTGAAAATGGGGGAAGAATTATTGGCAAACCTAAATTCAGGTCTCGGCCTAGCAAAGAATTCAGCCTGTTATTCTTTGTGGTGCCACGCAATGAATTAACTGTCCTCAGATACTTCAGGAGTCCATCTCAGTTTCCTGACCTGGTAAGATGCAGTTGCTACACTCCACAAGAAGTTCTCTGGAAACTCTCCATATAAAAATTCATCTTCCTTGGGCAGTGGGATGCCATTATTGTGGATGATTTCTGCATAGTACACAGCAGAGCGCTTTGGCGTTCTCGGCCTGTTGGGGTTGTCAAAATCAATCTGGTGCAATCCAAATCTTGGATCATAACCATCCACCCATTCAAAGTTATCCATCAGAGACCAAGCGTTGTATCCTTTCAGATTAACACCATCTACCTTGTAAGCTGAAAGACCAGAAAAAAATGGAGGAGCATGAGTGGCATAATTACACATTAAATGAACCCTAAGGAATTCACATGCAAGCACATACAGGCTCCTAGTTTTATACAGGTGGCACTGGTCAACTAAGATAATTGAGAGAATCTTCATAGTTGGAGGAAAAAAAGTACAGCCATGCAAAGGAGATCATAAAAACAAACACTATGTTTATATTGTGTTCAGACTATTTAAAGACTGATATCAATCACTTTTAAAAAGTACTCTTCACAGGAGTTAAGTAACCAGAAATCTAGAGAGGAGACACACAACACCAACAGAACAAAAGCAAATTCTGGTACCTTTTAAAGCTTCATCAATGTATGTTTTGAAGTAAAATATCCTGGCATTGTCATCAACATCCGATTTGGCCTTTGCCCCCACACCATTCTCAATGATATATATGGGGGGGTTTCCATATTCCTCTTTGATCCAGTTCAGTAGCCTCCTCAGACCCCAGGCCACAGGCCGATGGTCAGGGAGAGATGAGGAAGGCCAGGAGCTGTCAACCTTTACTGAAACTTCCTGGTCATACTCGTAAGAGAAGGGGCTCAGACGTGTTGTTGAATGGCTCACAATTTTGGAGGAGTATGTGTTGATGCAGAAGACATCTGCAGTGCCCCGGATGTATTCACGCTCCTCCGCTGTCAGAACCGGCAGGCGTGAGGATGGCAGGTTCTGGAGCTCGCTCCTGTTCCCAACTTTCCACTTCATGACCTCGGGGTAGTCCCCGTTTTTGTAAATGGGGTGTGCGAACCAACCCAACAAAAACTGCAGGTACCTGTCAGCAGCTTCAATGTCCGTTGGGTCACTTAGTGTCTTTGGCTCAGCCCAGGTAGCGAAGAGGCACGGGGCAATGATCCCTCCCTGACTCGCTCTGTATTTGTCATCGTAGGTGTGGTAGACCCTGGCATGAGCTTTCAGTAAGATGTGGGCTACTCTGTAGGGAGCATTGCCAGGGTCCTTGACATTGGGTGGGAACAACCCCTTGCCGTAGCCCAGCCAGGCGATGATGTTGGGTTCATTGATCGTATTCCAGAACTTCACCCTGTCCCCAAATGTCTGGAAACAGAAGTCTGCAAAGCTGTCAAACAGGTCAATGATCTCATCGCTCTCCCAGCCACCGATGTCCTGGAGAGTTTGTGGTAGGTCCCAGTGGTAGAGAGTGACAATTGGAGTGATGTTGTTTGCAATCAGTCCATCAATGAGACGGTTGTAGTAGGCGACTCCATGGCTGTTGATTGAGTTGTTCCTTCCAGTGGGGAAAATTCGAGGCCAGGACACGGAAAAACGATAGTTCTTTACCCCTAAGGCTTTCAGCATGTAAATATCTTCCTCCACCTTGTTGTAGCTATCACAAGCTATATCTCCAGTATCATTATTGTTTACATTCCCTGGGACATGGGTGAAGTTATCCCAGATGCTGGGTCCTTTGCCATCAGCATCCCAACCTCCCTCTATCTGGTAGGAAGAGGAAGACACACCCCATGTAAAATCTTCTGGGAATGTCCCATAAAAATACATGTCTCTTTCAAAGGCAGTCTGGGATGAAAACTTCTGCCAGACAACTTTTGCCTTGGAGGGAACTTCTGATGCTGGTAAATTTGGCAGCTTTGATGGCACAGGTCGGTCAAACACCACTGGTGCAGAAGATCTGCCCAGGGCTTGGGATGGAAAACCATTTTTTTCAATAATACTAGAATAGAAGTAAGCAGATGCCTTGGGAGTCCTTGGTCTGTTCCTATCTTCAAAGTCCACGTGATGCAGCCCAAATTTTAGGCTGTATCCCATTGGGCCTTCAAAGCCATCAAGCAGGGATCGAGCAATGTAGGACCGGACATCAACAGCATCCAGTTTCACCGCTGCCACAGAAACAACGAGACATTGTTAATCACCCACCTGGACATTTCCTGAACACAGCTCAGCACAACAGAACCAGCATAGCCAAGGATATGTGTGACGAGCGAAACCACTTACAAATGGTTTTAAAGGCTAAAAAAACTTCACAATTAAGAGTATCTGTCAGGAAAAGCAGTCAGCACCATAATAGGAGCTGGTGAAATGCTTAGTGACAGAAATGTGTAAGAAAAGAAGTATTAGTCAAGAGGTATCTGAGTACAGGACACTTGTGCCACTGGTATCCCTTCCCCTGTGTTCTTGTTTGCAAGCAGATTTCATCAATTTAGGTGTATGGTGCGCTTTTAGATTTAACACTGTAATTAAACTGAAACATAGCAGGTATTTAGTGCTTGCCTATATTCCCTGAGCACAAGAGAGCTTCTTCTAGCAGAACAGTGTACCCAATACCAGCAGAGGCAAGTCCAGCAAACCTCCTCACATTGCTTACAACAAAGCACTATATCTCTCTCATTCAAGAAAAGTTCACTATCATGTGCAGTCCATCTTCTTTACTTCTGCTGAGGCATAACAGCAATGCTAAATTGTGTTTTCTGTAGCTCTTTCAACACTTCTAGCAGTATGTTGAGATCTAGGTCAAGCAGATCAAATACTGTACACACTGATCACCAACATATATAATACAGCATATTTAATGTTTAACTGACAGTATTGTTTAGTGTATTCAGAGAGCATGAGTCAAATCTCTATTTGAAATCTCAGCTCTATATGTTTGTCCAGAACTTGCCACTAACGCTATTTTTATGTCCAAAGATACACATCTTGCAAAGATACAAGCATAACTTGAACATTCTACAAGCATAACCTAAACATTCTCAAAATGACTGAGGTAGAAATTTTAGGAAGATATTTCCTGTCTGAAGTGGTCACTGCCAATTAGATCTGATTAAGTGGTAAAGGTAAACTGATAAAGTTCAGCCTCAATTTATGATAGGTCTACAAGCAAGAGCCTGCAGGCCAGTCATCTCCAGAGGAATTGGAGTGTGTGAGCAGTGCTCTCACAGAGGGACTGACCTAAGGATCCAGGCTACATTAATCCATATATAAAACAAATGCATTCCAATACTGAAAGAGAATGGAGAGCTCCATACCTGGACACCAGATAGGCTTAAGTATATAAAGTCACACTCAGTACCTACACAACAGGAAGCTACACAATATCACTGTGAAAGTGGTGATGTTTTAAAGTTAACCATCATGGAAGGGCTAGAGTAACCATTTGCCATAATTAAAAAAAATAATTTAATTTCTCCATACCTTTCAGGGCCTCATTGATGTACTGGCGGAAATAATCCACTCGCAGAGTGTCATTGAGAAGATCCCCGGTGTCTCCTGTCGGCACACCATTCCCTGCTATGTATATTGGGATCTTTGACCCTGTGTATTCCTGGGATACAAACTTCAGCAGCCTTCTTAATCCCCAAGGGACCACATGGATCCAAGAAGAGGCAGCCTGTGGCCAGGAAGGATCTACATGCAAGGAGAAGTTCCCAATGTTCTCGTAGCCTGGTGTGCACATCCCATTAGTAGCAACACTGACCAGGTGGGAAGTGTAATGGGAAAGGCCAAAGAAATCTGCAGTCCCTTTCACCAAGGTCTTCTCCTCCTCTGTAAACACAGGCAGCTGTGCAACTGTCATGGAGCACTGCTGGTTCACTTCCTGGATCTGAGCCTTCAGGATATCTGGGTAATCACCATTAACAAATATGGGGTGAGCAAACCAACCAAGCATGAACTGCAGGTACCTCTCAGATGCCCTCACATCCTCAGAGCTAGATGGAGTCTTGGGTTCAGCCCAGTCCGAGTTCAGCACCAGCCCCACTTTTCCCAGTTGCTGAGAACGGTATTTTTCATTATACAGGTGCCAGACCTTGGCGTGAGCCTTGAGAATTGTGTGAGCAACCTGGGAGCAGAAATCAGAGGAAAATGTGTCACACTACATTGCACAAAAACTCTTAAGCATTGGGTTTATTGCCATGTGAAAATGTCCTCTCCATCCCAAAGAAAACACCTTGACAAAACAAATAATGATTGACAAGGAGTGTAGTAGGTTTTGGAATAAGCAAAAGAATCTGACTATCCATCTACATCAGCTTTCAGAATAGAAAAATAAAATAACAACACCTGGCCTCCATTAACTAACCCATTTTTAACAAGTATCATAAATCCAGCAACCAAATAGTTGTCTCAGAGGCCACATTAGGTTTGAACATTGTTAAAGCACAGAACCATCGTGGAAAACAACCCAACAAGAGTAGCTGCAGGATCTCAATTATTCCTGTGCCCTTACCTTGTAAGATGCTGCTCCTGGGTCAGTGATTCCTGGAGGATGCTCTCCAGTGCCATAGCCAGCGTAGCTGATAACCCAGGGCTCATGGAATGTAACCCAGAGCTTGACCCGATCCCCAAACGTGGAAAAGCAGAAGTCTGCATAGCTCACAAAAGCATCTATGATACTTTCATTCTGCCAGCCACCAAGAGCCTGCAGAGCTTGGGGCAGGTCCCAGTGGAACAGAGTCACCATGGGCTCAATGTTAGAGTCTAACAAGCGGTCAATTAAGCGGTTGTAATAATCAACACCCTTGGAATTGATGGTCTTGTTGGTGCCAGCAGGGAAAATTCTAGGCCAGGATACAGAAAATTTGTACAGCTGGGGGTGAAGGCCCTTAAGTAGATAAATGTCATAGCCGGTTTTATAGTAGCTGTCACATGCCACATCTGCTGTTTGGTTCATGTGGACATGGCCTCCATGCCCAAACTGGTCCCAGATGCTCTCTCCTTTCCCATCCTCTGCCCAAGCTCCTTCGATGTTAAAGGCACCTGTGGATATGCCCCAGAGGAACCCTCTTGGGAAAACATCTTGCAGGAAAGAATCCCTCTCTGATTCAGACTGTCCAGCAAACGTTTCCCAGACTGTTTGATAGGAGGACCGAGGGGCAAGAACAGCATCTGAGTTTTCCTGTAGAGTATTTGTTTCACTGGAAATATAATAAATAGAAGTTAAAATCTCCAAGGTGGATGCCAGTGCCATAAAACTTGCAAACACGGAGTATAAAGGAAGTTTGCTTCTCATTCAGGTCACATAGCCACATCCAGTTCCTTTGACAACTGATCAATCTAACCCTGCTCTCTCCCAGCTGGCACATGAAGGTGGAGGGCAGTGGGTAACTGCAGAACAGCTCTTTGCATGTAGAGTCTCATAATTC
This sequence comes from Buphagus erythrorhynchus, assembly GCA_013400855.1. Classification (NCBI taxonomy): domain Eukaryota; kingdom Metazoa; phylum Chordata; class Aves; order Passeriformes; family Sturnidae; genus Buphagus; species Buphagus erythrorhynchus. Next base: position 90,453 of record VZTT01013752.1, on the reverse strand, counting down.
ATTAGTTAGGTCAGAGGTGTAAACAAAATCCTTGCAGTGAGCAGCAATTTCCATGCTACAACTGCTTCATGAGTTTCCTGCTACTGTAATCCTTAGCATCTCCCTGCACAATGACATCTCCCACGTTTCCCTAAGGCCAACTGGCTTCTCCCCTAGGAAAGCCTCTATTGGATTTGTTTATTTATAACCATTTTGTTCTTGAAGAAAGCAGAAGGCTTGAAAATTGTACTTGATACTATTGGCTTGAAGGTGCAATTTGGGTAACCAAGGATGAGAGTGTGGAAGAGGATTACATTATAGGATTAGTAGCAGGATAGAGGATTGCAAGTAATTGGAAGAGACTGGGTTCAGCAGAAAAGCAGTCTTTTGCAGCCCTTTCAGCAACTAACAGCAGACTTTAGCACTAAAATGTCTTGTCTCTCCCTGCACACAGGTTTCTAGAGGGTGCTGTTTTATTACTGTATCTTATTATAGTATTCTATGGTGTTTTTTATAGTACCTTAAAACATGAGGTAAGTAGTCCAAGAACTCATTACTATCACACCCAACCATATGTGCTTCTTCTTTATTAATAGCTGCAAACAAACAAATGGTAAGTGATGGATGTAGTCTTAGATGCCATAGACTGCATGACACTATTTGTAACAAACAATTATATCTTGAAAGAAATTTTTCCTAATATCCAACCTAAATTTCCCCTTCTGCAATATGAGGCTGATGAAAAGGATGAAAAGATTTGGGAAAGATTTCCTGCTTCACCCCCCTCAACACTCACCATCGATCCTTAATTTTCCAAGAATACTATAAAAAAACTGTAAAGTTATTTCATCTAATAGCAGCAGCCAATATTGGATGATTTTGAATTTCCTCTATAAGTTATCCTGCAGATCTTAACTAAAAAACTCTCCTTTTTCAAACATCACCCACCTCTGACAATGGTAGCTGCTGGTATGAAAGGATGCCCTTCCACGGAATCACAGTCCAGGACCTTTAGACTAGAAACCAAGATGTCTTTGTCCTTCCAGACACTCTGCAAACCAGAAATCAGGGAGTGGTATGAAAAGAAGCATCAGCCAGCTAGTAAAACCATGTTCTTGGCATTTTTTGCATTTTACATGGGCAGCTCCTTATCCTGCTACCCAGATGCTGGACGATTCTTTGCTTATGAATTTTAAGAATGCAGTTCACTACCAGAGGTTTAATAAAGGTTATAATAGGTACCAGCCTACAGCAACATTGATGTTGGTGCTGCCATGAGATCTAATCCTTTAATAAACTCACCCTCAGTGAGTACCATTTCTAGCATTGGCTCTGCAGATGAGGAATGTGAAGTCTGGTAGCACTGCTGTAGAGCTCATGCTAGAGTTTAATATCTTTCAGTACTTCAGTATTAGCCTAACACTTAGCATGTGAGAAAGGTTCTTCAGTCCCAGACAAAAGAATTCTGCAATTCCAGTTGTTAATGCATCAATAATAAGCATTGACCAAGATGATCCTTTCCAGCATTTTCCAACAGCAGCTTTTAAGTCAGAATAGCAACAGAGAAATGAGCACTTTGCAGCTGCTTCCTAGTGTAGCTGCTGCCTGAGCTTTCACAGAAAATCAGAACTGTTTAGATATGCATCACAGCACATGAAATTCTGCTCCTATTTATGGTCTACTCTTTGCAGCTATCACTTTAACCCTGGGCATAGTTACCTGGAATTCACTCAATTCCTTGTAGAAATCTGTTTCATTTCCACAGTGGTACTGAAGGTTAAGAGACACAAAGTCTACTGAATCCTGGAAACAAGAAAAGGAAAATAATCATGCTGGAGAAAAATGGTTTTTTTCTGGAAATATTACATTAAAAATACATAAAACTGTAAGGTTTGATAAAGACATATTTCTGGAGTAAGAAGCCATACAGCTGTATGGGAGCATGGGACAACATAGAGAGCACACACTGGACATTGTATGGGAAGATGTGTTTTGCATGTCTCCTTCTAAACAAAGCACAATTCGAACAACTAAATTAAATTCTATTTTATGAATTTAATACTAACGATTTACTAATCATTAATGATTTTTAGTTTCTGTTTATGATTTATCAGAGAAACCTTTATAACTATGTGGTTCAGGTAAGCCTTATCAAAACCCTTGGTTGAAAGTCCACTTCAGAAATCTTTATAATCATTCCATAATACAAGTGTTATCCCACTAGAAGTCATCAACCTCAAGGGAACAGATTGCATTCTCTCGTCAAACCAGCTGATGAAGTTGGAAGAAAACTGATAAGCTTTCACTTTGTTTTTCAGTCCAAGATCATCATCTAGTATAGTCAGGTCATCTCAAACAACTTCTTTGCTCTCCCTACAAACCACACCTTGCTTAAATCCTTGCAATGTCATACCTACAACATTGCTTGACTTGGTGCTAAGTTTTGAAGGATTATAAATACAGCAAAAAAGCCCTGCACTGTTATCTGTGCACTGTAACCTACATCAACATCCTCTGGGTGAGGACAGCTACAAACAGGGAACTGGGTCTTTAAGAAAGGACGTCATTGCCTTTGTACAGATTATGTTTTCCTTGTGTTGTGCCATCCCTGTGCAACTGCATCACTTTTAGCACAGCTCAGTCTGGGTTTTAACATAATCAGCAGATATTTTAAACATCAGCAAATTAGGATAATGTATCAATATCTTTGGTGGTGCATTAAGTACAACTGCAGAGAAAATGGTAACACGTGCACTTTATAGAGACACCTTGTCATTTAGCAAGTATGCTGCTAACATTGCCAATTATGAGAGCAAATTTGTCTCCATGTAGATTAATCAGTGCCTACCAGACAAGAAAGGACACAAACAAGTTTTAAGTCAGCAGTTTCACATAATCAGACTAATCAAATAATTAAAGCTTACCAAACTGGTCAACCTGCTAAAATCTTATTTAATTTGCAACAGGTTATTTGATCCCGTACATAAAACCAAAGCTAAATCAAGGCAAATTTATATAATTTTGGAAATACTTCCTTCAGGTGTTACCTGAAGAGAAACTGAAAGCAATTCTGATGAAGCACTGTCCAAGACATTACCCATTTCCAAAGCAATGGACAGCTTTCCACCTTGAGAAAGAAAGAGGCAGTCTGTTAGTAACATATTAAGGACAAATAAAAAAATTCAGTTTACTGCAGTTATTTTAAAAACCAGTTTTGAATTGTTGAAACTGTGGAACACCAGACAGTGCTCCAAGCAGTTCATTTCAGAATACCCGTTGTGATTTCAATGGAGAGCTGACAAAGGTAGAAATTCAAAGGCACAATTCAAGGGGCCTTTGTCAATAAAATGCCCTTCCACCCTCTGCATAATTATAATTAATATATTTATTAATTTTCATGCCTTTGTGATGGTTCTACAATTTTTTTAAAATCCATTCTATGCTGAATGTTTCTGAGATTCTGGGGTGGGAGGAACTTGGAGGGACAAAAGATGCAAGAGGGAAGATGGGCAACTTTTAAGGGCTATCACCAGATAGTGTGAACTGTACAATGAAGTATACAAACGCAAGAATTAAAAATTCTTCCTGACAAATGCAATAATTAAAAATGAATTAACTAATTAGAATTTTGGGAAAAGAAATGGTGACTCAGCCAGCTCTACTGGTTGTCTGTCTGGAAAAGAAAAAATTACAAGGCCAAAGAAGACAGACACCAGGTGATATCTGCTTGGAAAATCCCAGGTACTCATCATGGAAGAGGTGAAATTCTATTGCTGTGTGTAATACAAACAGGTAGGCTTGGGATTTAATTACTGTAAACCCCAGTGTTTGCAATGAGTAAAGTCAAACAAAGGGCATTGCAGACTTCCTCACAGTTATTATCGCATAGGAAACTTCCTGTGCCTTGTTTTTTCACAGGTACATTTCAGAAAAGTTTTAGTCTTTCCTCTGTGGGTCAGGAAGAAGGACACAAAAATACCTACACAGAGACTGCATATAGCAGCTGCCATTTAATGCTATCACAAAATGTTTGTGAGTCATACCAAAAAACCCTGCTCTCCTTACCTGCTGGTGAAATTCTCTCATGGAGCATGGTGTAAAATGCTTCATGAGCAGCAGCCACAGCCTGGACTCGTTCCTGGGGCTCAGTGTAGGGCAGGCTTCGAAGGACCTCTGGCAGGTCACTGAAGGAGAGCCACACATCCACCAGGTCTCCAAAGGCATAGAAGCAGAAATCTGCATACTCCACAAAGAGCTCAGAAAAAGCCCTGGCTCTCCTCCCGCTGGTCAGCGCAGCCACGGCGCTGGGGACGCGGCCCTGGTGCAGAACCAGCACAGCTCTGAGCCCTGCAGCAGCCAGGGCCTCCAGCAGCTGCTGGTAGCACCACACCTGGGTTCCATCCACCTCCATGGCGTTCCCCTCGGGAACAATGCGTGCCCAGGGCAGGAGCAGTTTGTAGTGTGTCACCCCGAACTCACGGAGCTGGGAGAAGTACCGGGGCAGCTGGGAAGCCATGAGATCTGCCTGGCACAGGTAACCCTGTGCTTCGGCCATGGTGGGGCCCTGCTGCTCCTCCTGGCCCTGCAGGCCAAATCTCTCTGCCAGCTCACTGGGTAGAGGCCCAGCCATGGTGATAAAATTCTGAGCAAATTCCCCATCTATCCCAAGGCTGAGAGAAACCAGCAGAAAGAAGATGACTGTCTTACAAATCAGGTCCATTTCTGAACCTTACTTCACAAACAATTATTCCACACTACTTATACAGCAGTAGAAGTAATATTTAACTGAAATTATCTGTTACATAGGTAAAAGTTTTCTGAACTAGCTGACATGGGAATAACAGACTGACTTTTACTCAGTAGATAAACAGTTAGATGAGCACAGAAAACACTTCAATCAGCTGGAGAAAGGTCATGTGAAAGCATTTTATGAGATGCTCACGTTTCTCTTTAAGTTTAAATATCAGTTGACATTTGCTAATACTGCCTCCCATTTAGAGGAAGGTAAAATAAGTAGATAAACCTTCCCTCTCCTTTTGGCCTTTTTCAGCTTTAGAAGAATCTCAGCAGAGCTCTGGATGCAAAAACCAACAAAAGCAGTGTTATCTGCATGGCAAGGGCTAGCTCCATCACAGCTCAGGGCATGCAGGGCAGCAGGAGGCACACTTGTGCTCTAACCTGGGTGGATAAAGGAAATCTTCACCCAGCTGGAAAAGTGACTCTGTTATGAATTCAGGCAGCAGCAACAGTGTGCTTCCTCCTGCCCATTAACATCCAGGAATTTCAGTCTCATTTCCTTGCTTTCCAAAGCGCTCCCTCCTTGAGGCCTGAAAACACTGCTCTCCCAGCAGGGTGGACACACTCAGATCACCCACCTGAACTGCTGAAGGACAGAGCTAACTCAGCTCTTCTGCATTCCAATACTGCAAAACTGAAGAGCTGAGAACATTTTTAAACCAACTAAACACAAAATTCTACATACCTATGAAATGTTGGGTCTGTTTCAGAGTGCATTTCCTTTAATAACAGAATTCTGTCTAAAGCAAGTTATTGCTGTCAAGCAATATTATCTTTAAGTTACAGCAGGAGACATCCCTCAACATTTGCTGTCACTCAAATCTTACACAGGGGTTGTAATTTGTGTACTTTGACCCTATTTGATCCTATAACTTTGACTCCCAGATGATTTTTTTCCCAGGAAGCCCTAAAGAGCTCGTTGTAACACTGTGCTCAGTGTTCTGAACAAGTTCCCTCCACTCAGATGTCTGGAAAGCAAGTTTAACATTAGCAAGTTTAAACATTAACTTTACAGCACCACCTGGTGTTCGCTTTTCACTAGAGCTGCGTTAACTCAAAAAACCCTCTCAGCCTACTGAACTGGAGAAAGAAGCAGAAAAAAAAATACTTTCTCCTACATGAGAGTATTTATTTTCAAACAAAGATTGAGAGGAGGGGAGGGGGAAACACATAATGAAGGCCAAACATCTTCCTATCGTTATTTTGAAAGTAAAGGAACAATATAGAATAACATCAAAGTGTTGTTGCAGGTGGGTGGCTATTTTTAATGAAATGTACAATTTGCCAAAATGTGGTTTATGAAAGAAATGAGTGGAGAAGTTACTGCAGTTGGAGTCCAACTGCCCAGTGATGGGGTAGTGTTGATGATAAATATTTATGATTCCCTCCACTTCTTAAATAGAACTGTTATTTTCAATTATATGCTTAGTTAGACCAAGGTGTAACTCTCCAAAGCTGGGAGAGACTAAGAGGAAAACAATACTGTCCTACAAACCAGCTCCACTTCTAAGCCTCCTTCAGAAACAGATATTTCACACTCTTTCTAAATAAAATATATAATTTTGATATCTTTCACACATTATAAATGTTTCTTAGGTGCTGGTATCCAGTCAACAAGACAAATATTCAGGTATTTTTAGTTCTTAATAGATTATTTAATAATCCTGTAGTTTACAGTAAAAAACTGAGAACAGAAATTCAAGCAAAGTTTTCTTACAGAAAGATCTACAAACAGGTTTACGAATATAGCCTTAGAAATCCCTCACAAATGGTGGCAGTTTTCAATTCACTTACAAGTCAAGACATTCATCAAGGTTGGGGTTTCTGCCCTGCTGACTTTAAAGCCTTGCTTTGGGCTTGGCTATTTGCAATTTTCTACATTACATATGCAACAGGAGCCTGCACATCTTTAGTCCATCTAAAAAGAAAGAGAAGCAATCAGTTTCTCACTGTCTATTACAGGAAGTTAAAAAAATCTTCTTAAAAAGGAGCATCTGTCATCCAGGAAATCTGGTCTTCCTTAAGACATTAAATATTTAGATCACTATTTTTTCAGCCTCAAATTACAGGCATAAAAACCAGCAATCTCACATGTGAGTAACAACAAACCCACCCTCAAACATTTAATAAGCTTTTATTTCTGTTAATAAGAAAAACAGTAAAAACCTATAGCATAAAATATCTACTAAAGAAGAAAAATGTAAAATTAATCTTATTTAAAACAGAAGCATCTACATAGCTTGATGATGAAAAAAGCTATTGGCTGATTCTCCTCTGCATCCAGATGATAGCACTGAAATTCAGAGCTATCAATGGAACTAATACATGTGTGTCATGTCTTTAAAAGCTTTCTGAGTATGCTCAGTATAAATGAGAAATTACATTTTACTGACCACACTCTGGCACAGTCATAGGAATTTAAGGACTTAGCCATACAGCAACCACTGCAAGAAAAGAATGCATTTTCCAGCTTGTAACCAGTCAGCTCTACAATGCCATTCTCAGCCCTCAGTCCTCCAGCAGATAGTTTGGGTTGACAACCAGGTATGGATCATCATCAAAAGTCTCCTCCTCTCTGGATCCTCTCAGTCCTGACTGGGACAGTTCGATCAGAATGTGATCCTGCAACAGACAAAGATCTGTGTTAAAACAAGGCCAGAGAGGTTTGTTTGTACTCCTCAAAAGGCATTTTCATATTGGTAGGACCCCTTGTTAATTACTTAACCCTTTTAATTGTGAACTACCTCTAACAGATTCTTAACAACAGCATTCAGTGGAATTCATTTCTATGTTGTATCCTTTTAGCTTAGTGCTCTCCAGTCTAATGGTTTTATGTCTTTAAAAGTGAAAAGTAGTTATTTTGTCATACTTTTTCCTCCAAAATGCCTTCAAACCCCTCTGACTTAAGGCTATCCATTGAATACAAGTGTTAATTGTATTTTTGTATCCTAATGTATAATAAATACTATAGAAATACAGCAGAATATCACACTTCTGTAGTGACATAGTATAACATTTTGAACTTATACACATCTCTAATTTACTTCCATGTTTTTTCTGTAATTACTGTAACAGGTGTTACACAAAGAAGGCATTTATACTGCATCAGTCAATATAAAGGAAGAACAAAACAGATTTCTCCAAACATGAATGTATTCTATTAAAAATAAAAACATTTTTAATATATAAGTTACAACCCTATACAAGTTAAAACCCTTTTTCACTATCCACACATCTCTATACATACATAATGTGTAAGTCGATGAATGACCCTCTCTATGATCTTCTTTTTATTTATTAGTTCTTCTTCAGATTCTATTTCGGATTCGATTTCCTTTAGATACCAATTAATAAGTTCACTCCTCTTTAGTGCTGCATCGTCCTCTTCTGCAGAGAAAATAATTTGCATAAACACAGCAGCAGTAAACTACCATTCAAACCATAGGAGAAAAGGATTTACACATTAACATTCACAATGCTGAAGAGAGAAACATGCTTTTTAAGTTGTTTAGAAAATGTCAGACTTCAGGGTTTTTTTCTTAAAGCACCATATTTTGCACAGGAAGGTGTGTCATGGTTTAATTGGAGATAATTAGATTGAGAATGAAAGCTTTCAGTTCTATGCTTTCAAATGGCTTCCATATCCCATCAGCCTTCAGCTTCAAGAAAAACCAGTCACAAGCACTCACACACCTTTCCTCTAAGTAAGGCCTAAAGAAAAACTACTGTCACACAAAGCCAGGAATCATCCTTCTACATGTACTCAGTATTTGAACAGACACTGTCATCTCCACACACTTCCAAAAGCTTTGTAGCTTTAGTATCTGCTATGAGACAACTGCATTTCATTGCAGGAGTAGCCTCATTGCAGCTGAAATATTTTAGCTTCTGAAGAACTAGTCCAGCCATTTGCTTAAGACAGGCTGTGATTGCTGGCATGCATTAAAGCTCCTGCTCCAGTTTCCACTGCTGCAGACTCTTCTAGCTTGGTTACCTCATTGTGTACTACAAATGCTCTTCTGGCTCTGATCTGCTGACATGCTCCTCAGCTTAATGAGTTTTGATAAATGACTAAGATAACAGAGCTAGAAACTCCAGGAAGTCCTATTTGCATCACCAGATGTAGTAGTGTCATATAAGCATAGATCTACACCTGACCTGACAAGTTTGTTGTTTTAACAGGACTGAAAATCCCATATACAACAGCAAGAGATGCAGTAACAATTGCTCCTTGACCTCAGGGTCTGCCTTCTTTGCAATAAAGAAATTCTTACCTTCCTCTGCTTTCCTGAGGTGCAGCACCAGGAGATTGGAAATCCGTCGGTACTCGGAGAAGCCCAGCCTGAGAGAAGCTTTGGGTGCAGCATCCTTGCTCACATCTTCAGAATGGCCATTGATCCCATTCACAAGACCATTGACCCCAGCTGGAGCTTCTGCCTCACCTGTTTGGACACATGCCCACATTTAAAGCTGCAATATCCTTTAGCTATTTAATACTCTGAGCCACTGAAAAGCCTTCCATTGACCAACCAGGTGAGTTGCTGAAGGAGGCTGAAGAAGCAAGACAGTTAAGAATAGGAGTCCAGATTTCCAGAGCTCATTAGATGAGAACCAGGTGAGAAACTGAAGAAAAGCACATGCTCAATCAAAATAAGCTTTAAAGACTGGAAGGACTTGTCCCTCTGAAAAATTTCTCTGTAAGTAATTTACCATTTACTCCATCTTGGTCCTCTTGATCCTCCATTTGCTGTTCATCATCTTGGTCTAAATTGACATCAGGAGTCTCAACTCTAATGATGGACTTATTTAAAAGCCTGAAAGCTTCCTTCACATGTTTTGGGTGAACCTGAGGAAGATTTGAAAAAACATATATTAAACGGGCACAAGGGCTCTTCTAGTTTCCGACAGCTCCAGAAATTCATCTGACTCTGACAAAGGGATTTTCTATGCATCTCACCTGATTAATCCTAAACAGTAAAGACTCTGCAAGTTGAACTATATCCTGCTACAAGTACTCCAAGGTCATGCAAGGTTATAGAGGGAAAAGCAGCCTGATTAATCTTTCAGGATTTAGCAATCATGTGAAGTCGATAAAATTTTTACTGAGCCAAGGACATTTGGGAAAAAGATCAGTGGAGCAAGAAACATGAAAGAAATGGGTCTGAACAGAGACAATATGAAAGAAAGAGAGAGATGTAATTAATGATACTCTCCTTCAGAACTGAAAAGCAAAACCTGGAAAAATCATCTGTAGCTAAGACATAAGCTAAAAGCTATCTGTTTCTTTATAAGCTGAATTTAATTTAAAAGAACCCAAAGGGTGTCCTTACACAACCAGTTCCATCCCTGCATGTGTCACATAGCCTCTAATCAACATTTCAAAAGGCCTGCTGGGTTTGAAAGCAGGGACTGGAGGGGCAGTAATCACACTACAGTTAACAGCCAGAACACAATATGCTTTTCAGCATATTTTCAGGAGCTCAGATTACACACACACGTACTCTTGGAAAGGTCCAGATACTCTGATGAACTTTGGCTTCTTAGATTGCAAATGGAAGAGAGCAAAGAGATTACAAACTGTGAAAGCTCAGGAGAGAAACTGCCAACAGCCCTGGCTGACAGTAGTAGGTGACTGTCACGATTTAATGAGTGTGCTGACACAGCTGTGATACAAAATCATGCAAGTTCTCAGTTTGAACCAGCTGACCTCAGTTTTACAAGTCATCTCTTAAACACAGTGTTTCTGGCATACAGACTCAGAGTATGAGCACAACTCAAGCTCTCCTCACCCACAGGACTACATCCAATATCACAGTCAAACAGCAAATGCAGAACTGCCAGACATTCCCATGAACTTTTACCCAGAGTTCCATCACAGCCCTGTTACCTCATCACAGCAGTGCATGCGGGCCATGGCCTCAGACAGGCGGATCATGCTCTCCAGCTGCCTCACTGTGATCCTCCAGGATGACTTGGTCACTCCAGAGCCGTCGCGCTGCCGCAGCCGCTTGTACTGCTCCACTATGAAGTCCTCAGACTCCTTGGATATCTGTGTGGCATCAGAGTGACAGGAGTTCCACTGGTCAGAGTATTAAATCTTTTTCTTCTTGCTTTAGATTGGCAGTTCCCAGTCTTTGCTGAACTGGCTACTGCTTTTATCTGAAATATTCTATGCTCACACATACTCTATGAAAGTATAATGACAATCACATTATGTTGAAATTATGTTGTAATAATGATTACACTTATTAATGATAATGACATTACAGTAAGTATATAGCTGAATTATTTTATAGCAGATTTTTTTATAATTTCTATTTTTCTGTTCCACTGACTTGTTCCAGGCATAATTCATGTCTGTCCCTACTAGACTAATCTGTTCATAGACTTATGAAAAATCCAACACACAGCCCATCCAAGCTGCTACTTGGACAGACCCCAAAAAAATCTGTAGTTAGATCAGTTTCCCATGTTCTGTAATTTACCAAAACACAAAGAAATAGAGGCATAATACCTCTTTAAAATAAAGACACACAAACTGATTAAGCAGTAAGTCAATAAAATACAAAAAACTCTGCAGCAGTCATGTTGAATAACCCATGCCTGTGAGGTATGAGAAGGCCATGAAGTGACCCCTCAGTTGTTCTAGGCAAAAGTTAAGAACTGCCATGGACTATACCAGTCTCAGCTGGGCTGGCTGGGTTTCTGGAGTTTAGGAGTACCAGGTTCCAAAATACGCTCTGTTTTTAGGTAATAACTTGAGTTTATGGCTCCTTCCTTGAGTGAACACTACCCCAAGTGTCTTGGTGTTTTCTGGAGAAAAGCCTACTGGAGAGTGACTGTTCCTTTGGACCTCCTCAGACAGAACAACTGCTCCACAGTTTACTTCAAAAGTAAAATTACCTTTGGTTTAAACTGTCTTGCAAACAGCAAATACCTTCGGATATCATCCAAGGAATAGACACGGTCAACAGACTCCTCCACTCGGGAATGCAGATCCACGATGCGCCGGGCAATGGCGTAATCTGTCACCTGGGATATTGGGGCTGTGTCAGGATCACTTGCACAGCATCAGCCAAAGAGCAGAACAACAGTTCTATTCTTCCTTCCCAATCACCCTATTCACTTGTAATCCTCATGGCAGAGCTAGCCCTTCCAGTAGCCAAACTCTCTGCCAGGAGGTCCAGGAGAACAACCTAGGGGTTTTTAATACAAGGAAACACAGCAGAGGAGGGATAAAAGACAGTTTTAGGATTTATAACCTCTTGGAACTCCCCTGGGTTACAAGTTAGCCAGAGAACAGGCAGAAAGCAGCACTGCAGCGTGGGAACTTTCTTCCTTTTCAGCCTGCTCTGTTTCTCTCACCAGTCCCTTCTCAATTAGATAATCACTCTGAGCAGAACAGTGGCTGAACTAACATTAATCTCTGGATCTCATGCGTTCCCAAGGCAAATGCCACATAGACAGGTGGCAGCAGCCTCAGCCTTAGTGACCAGCCATTTGTAAAAATGACTAATGGCATTAGTTTGCAGGTCAAACCACTACAGGATGAAAAGGCAGTGTCCTTGTATTCAGCAAAGCATGCTCAAATTTGTACTGCCAGCTTTTAGCTGCACAGACAGAGTAGAAAAGCAAGAGCAAGACACTCTCATGAGATTTGCTTCACTTAAAATTGCAGAGGGCCACCAAGATGGTGAGAGGGCAGGAGAACATGATGTATGAGAGGCTAGAAGAGCCAGGTCTGTTCAGCTTGAAAGGAAAGCAACTGCTTTACCAGCCAGCATAGATGTGATGAAGCCAAATAGTTCTTGGGTAAGAGGCAACCTACATGAACTGAACCATTAGAAATTCTGATTATATAAGTTATTATTTTCTGAACACATGAGGGCTGTCACACACTGCAGCGGCCTGGAGAGACTGCAGAATCTCCATCCTTAGAGATACTCAAAACCCACCAGTTCAAGTCTTGGCAAACTGTTCTCAATGATCTGTTTGAGTATAAAGTTAGATTAGAGACCTCAAGGGATCTTTTCTGACACAAACTATTCTATAATTCCTTAAAATTACCTCATTACATTCATCCACAAGGATGAAGAAGAGATCAAAGCGGGACATGATGGGAGCTGACAGGTTGATATTTTGTTTCAGTGACTTGGATCTGTCATAGCGGCCACCAACTGGGTTTGCTGCAGCCAAAATGGAGGTCCTGGCATTCAGAGTAGCCTGACAGTGGGAAAAAAATAGATTAAAATAAACCTGTATCTGTAACCACTTCTTAAACCAACTCATTGCAACTCAAATGGGTCAGATAACACCTTTTAGATGGAGTTCAATGCAGATACTACAACAATCACCCCTCAAAAGCACCCAAACTCCACCAACAAGCCCTTTCTAACCAGGTCTCTGCCCTGGTTAGTCACAGTTTTAGACACAGTTTGATGATCAATATTGAAACATTGTCTCACTCTTGCCAATAATACTGAAACAAGCCCTTAAAATTGCTTTCACAAGATCCTGTTTTTCTACAAACACACACCATTCTGTAACCTTATTTAGGGTTACTTCAAGTTTAGGCTTTTCCCATTTTCTGTTTCCTGTCCACTACTATCTTTTTTTATCTCTCAGTAACATTTCTGACCTTCTTTGGGTGTGTGCCATAAAAACTTTGCAACAAGTGATCTCTGTCCTGCCACAGTGAGGCAGCTGCAGAGGTGACATGAAGATCTGGCAGGTGAAGTCACATCAGGACACGTAACAAGCAGTCAGGGGATGCTACAGACTACACAGAGGAGTAGTGCAAGCTACCTTCACTCCAGCTTTAGTAATGGATATTGTCTGCTGTTCCATTGCCTCATGAATGGCTACTTGATCCCGCACGTCCATCTTGTCAAATTCATCAATGCAACAAACCCCCTGCAGTGGAAAAATGAAAATAAGTGACCCAGATTCCATCACTTTTGGAACAAAAAAGCATCACTAAGACAATTTAGGGCTCTCTGTCATTAATCAAACTCATTGTAGGGATGAAGGAACCTCTCCCCTTCCCAGACTCACATTATCTGCCAGCATCAGTGCTCCAGCCTCAATGACAAACTCATGGGACTCCTCATCTTTCACCACAGCCGCCGTCAGACCCGCGGCGCTGGAGGCTTTGCCACTGGTGTACACAGCACGGGGACTGAACTCATCCACGTGCCTGTGGAAAAGAATAATAAACCCTTCAGTATTTTTTCTCTCTCTGGTATTTTTAAATGTGCAATTAATTTGTATTTTTAATATTCAACGTTCTTTGGAAACATCTGGAAATTCCTATGTTGTGTTTGCTTTAGCCCTGTTCAAATACTTCAACCACATCCACACAATCGCTGGGAAATATTCTCAAAATATTTTACTTCCCTCTCGTATGTTTAGCACAGAAAAAGGCACAGTGCACATTTATAGCTCTTGTCACACTGGACAATATTTAAATACTGGGTCTTAATCTTACTTTAGAAACTGACTCTTGGCTGTACTTGGATCACCAACAACACAAACATTGATGTCCCCACGCAATGAAGTGCCTTCTGAAGTGGTCTTGGGAACTCCTCCGAAGAGCATCAGCAGGACCCCACGTTTTACTTCATCATTACCTGCCCCAGAAAAGACATTAAACTAAACATCCAAAGAAAACACAATTTTCGTATTTAAAAAAACCTTCATCCCACTAGAATTTTAGAGCATTTGGGCACATCTGCTCAGAATTCACCTATTTGCAGGCCTTAATGATTAAACACCACAAATACTCAAAAACCAGATTTTCCTCTTCTAGCACAACCAGTGTTGAGGAGGAGATTTTGTGGTAGCTGGCAAAGAGCTTTCAACCTTTCCCAGAAACTAGAGAGACAGCAAAAGGAATTAATATTTACACAAGTGAAATCTTCCCTCTCTGAGGCCACAAACAGATTCTTACCATGGATAGTGGGGAAGAGGCTGGTGCACAGATTATGGTAAAGGTTCTTATCTTGGCTCATTTCAAAAACTTTTTCCCACTCTTTCACAGACATTTGGTTTTTAATGCTTTCTGCAGTCTGTTCTTCATCTCGGAGCTCTTTTCCACCAAACTAAACCAAGGAAATAAAACAGCAATAAAAGTAATAACAGAGTCACTAATGAATGTGAGCACTACATATAAGTCACAAAAACTTGATCTGAAATCTAGATGGGAGGAACACACTCTGAAAAGCTGCCCTTAGGCTAAGTAACCTCATCACCTCATATCTTTAAAAACCAATAGCCAATTTCCTAGCAGGCAAAATCAATGGTGTAACTTCAGTTAGTGAGAAAATCCCAAGTGAGTTGCTTGTACAGAGATTAAAAAAAGAGTAAAACTGATACAACTTCCTTTGACTAAAATTGTCTTTGTAAGCATTCTTACATTAACTGGAACTTTCAAGGTCTTTTGTTGCTCTGACATGGCAGCCAGAAACTTCTACTCCCAGGACATACCAGATACTCTTTTTATCCTATGTGATGGTGATGCTATTAGCAGAATGATAGATTACAGAATCACACCATGCCAAATTAGTCAGTATTATTCATGTTGCAGTAACATCCCAAGATGTCACTTGAAAAACCAGAGGGAACAAAAAGGATCTCTGTTTTTTCTGTGACAAAATGCAGCAATAAGATTTCCTGGAAGAAAAGGAAATGCTGCAGAAATGGATGAAAGCTGAATGGAACTACATGTGCCAGTTAGCTGTTTAGAACAAACTGTAACATTGGCAAATAATCACATCTGTGGAAAATGCTATGAGCAACAAAGACAAGAAAAGAACCTTACTATGTAAATTCAACGAGAATATAAAGACAGTCGAACCAACACAGAAAGATGGCACATATGCACACTTAAAGTTTTACCCACTCCTGCTCCCTAATTTAAGGGAGAACCATACAGAACAGAAATCACCAACACCTTTAAGCCTCCTTTCTCTGCAGACTCACCCGTGGATTTGTTGGTGCAACATAACAAGCCAGAAAGACAAGCTTATAGGAGAGCTCCCGGACCCCGAGGGCACGCAGTCCCCGGATGCCTTCGGTCTCGTAGCCCTCTGTCCCTGTCACCCGCGAGCCGGTCTCTGCGCGTAACCCTGCCAGGGAAACGGGAGTCAGGACAGCAGCTCCCAGCACCAGTGGGAAAGACACCTCAGGGAGGTCATGAGTAGCAACAAACCCGGTGTGGAGAGCTGGGACACGTCAGGCACGACGATCAGTGAGCCAGTGAAGTCACATTTGTCACCTGCCTGGGCAGACTCCACGGCCTCTGCGCGCAGGATCACCTCCAGGCTGCGCGGAATGCTGCCGCGCGGCAGCTCGCCCTGCGTCTCCTGGATGCGCACCTGGCAGGGACAGAAGGTTCAACACTGAGCACGTCACCAGATCTGAAAGTGCTTCAACAGCTACACTGCTAACAGATGTGTTAAACTGCACCTGACTGCTGCCATCCCCAAGAATCCCTCCTACAATACGACAAACAATCAAAAATCCCTTCAGTAATCAGCATCTAAGGAGTCTTGGAGCAGCTTAGAGGACGTACAAGGGCCACAGTGACAATTATGAAAAGTAATCTGAAAATTTCAGCTAATGTGATTGACATAAAATACAATTGTGGGATGTGAAGTGCTGAGGATTTGGGAGAGTAAATTAACTTGGAAGAGCTGCAGATACCAATAAGCACCTCTCTTCATACTTGTGTTAAGCAGCTACACATGATGTACTGGCAACATGAGACTAACTCTGGCTTGAATATGTGGGGTTCCAGTGGTTTACTTAGACAACATATGTCATACAACAAAACCAGTAATTTCCTGTTCTTAAACATAAGTCTTCCAGAGACAGGAAGAACCCTTTTGCAGAAATGGCAGTGCCTTTTCTTGAAATCCTTACAGAACAAAAATTAACCAACGTGTAGAAGTACAAACAACACCTTCCAACTACCACAGGAACATTATTGGTTGTCATCACCCCCCAACATCACCCCTGTACCTTTTGGAAATCAACAAATCTTGATTTGTTTGTGTCCAGCAGGAATCTCCTTCTGTTGGCACAGACTGGGTTTCTGCAGATGTTTGGCTGGGTGTATTTGAATTGCTGCTCCACATCTTTGATCACTGTCTGGCAGTCGAGGCACAGGAAGGTTCCACTGACCAGCTCTGGATGGACGGGGTGGGTACGAACCACCTGCCCGCTGATACGCAGCAGGGAGCCAATTTTTGCTGAAGTCAGCTCTCGAATCCTGTTTAAAACAGAAATTCACAAGGATTAAATTATTGGGTTGAGAATTTTAGGCCCAGGGTACAAAGATACAATATAGTGTCACTCTGACTACAGAACTACTGTAACAAACAAAAGAAACAAACTTACAGCAATATAGTCTCATTTTACGATTTTACATGAACTTTCAGATTAATACTACAGGTCAAGCCAATGCAAAAGTTACATCACTAGTACTTCAAAAGCAACACACACTAAATTTCTTTTGACCAAGAGAACGTATTTCACTTGTTTGTGAAATATGATGAATTTAATTATCTGAGTGTGATTTACAAATGAAAAACTGTGTCAAAAAATCTCCTGCACAAGATCAGGAAACTTAGTCACAACTGTACTGGCCAACTGCACATTTCACACTATATATAACCAAAACATTTTCAGCATGCTTTGAGATGTTTTTCCCTGGTAGTAAAGCAGCACAAGTTTCTGGAATTAATAATCATCCTACTTGTGTCTGGTAGGCAGGTCCTGGAATGCAACATAAAAGTCCTTGTTTGCAGGAACATTTCCATGGTCTCTGGCAAAACTCTTTGTTGCTCGACATAGGTATGGATAAACCCTGAAATATGGGAAAAAAAATGTTCAAGTTTTAGAGAAGCTAATTTAAAAAAAATTAAAATCAAAATATCTTCTCTACTTTAGATTACATCAAAGGCTTGTATCAGATTTCCAGGTTCTGGCTTTTAATGCTATGCTGTATAACCCAAAAAAGACACTCTAAATATGCTAAATGTGAGATCACTGCATAAGAACATTATTTGCACTATTGTTTGATAACAGACTTTTAAAAGTCTCATTTTATGACACTTTTATTCTTATGTTAGGAATAAAGTCAAGTTGGTCAAAGTAAGTGACCAACTCAATAAAATATTGTCAGAGCATGAAGTTTTAGTTTATTCTTTATTCTCATACTGACCACCTTCTTCTTTACCACAATAAATGCAATTATCTGGTTAACTAATGGTTTCCAGAGAGGAATCCACTGTGAAATGTTTTTAGCCAGAAAAAGAAAATAAAATGTTAAATATAAGGGTTTGCAGGATGCAGAAAGAAGATAATCCTCTTATTTTTTTACATAAAAGCAAGACATTATGGGCCTGAGACTCCAGCAGAGCTCAGCTTTACCTGAAAAGAACCCACTGTACATTTTACCTGTAAAATTCCTCCTGAATAGTGGTAGAGAGCTGCTGATTGAACTGCTCCAAATCTGCAAAGCTGACAATCAACGTGTTCCGCTCCGGCCGGATCAGTTCTTCAGCATCTCGCAAGTACTTGACCTCCCCATCGCTGTTCTGGAACCTGAAAGTGATTCAGGAAAACGTTTCACAGTCACACACCAAGCAGCAAATGAATACTTTTGAATTCAGGAGAAAAGACAGAGAAAAGGATCACTCACATTCAGGCATCCCACAGCCCCTTGCAAAGCCCTTTTCCAGCAGTATTTCTTCTTCCAACCCCTTGCTACATCTGCTCTATCCACACCCTAGCACAGACATACCAGGTTTACATTTCATATGACAGGAGAGTTGTCCCAGTGCCAGACAAAATTTCATTTAAGGTTTAACAATGGCTCTGCACCAGCAAACAAGTTTTGGTTTCCTCCGGGTGATGTTAATGGTTTCCTTATTTGATGCGGATGGGCCCCTCAGGAGGCAAAACACAGGGAGCCAGATGTATTAATGCATAACACCCAAGCCGTGGAAAGAGTTTTCAACACAGCTGTGACAAAACTTTGTTAAAAGGGACCAAATGCACCTAAAAAAATCATATAACCATAGAATGATTTGGTTCAGAAGGGATTTTAAGATCATCTCGTTCCAGCCCCCTGCCATGGGCAGGGACACTTTCCACTACACAAGGCTGCACGAAGCCATATTTAACCTGGCCTTGGACACTTCCAGTACATCCCAACTTCTCTGGGCATCGTTTCCACGGAAACTCTCCGAGAAGGGTTTTGCCTACCAAGAGAGCACCATGCTGCCTTCTTACAGGTTCCTCCAGGCAGCGCCTGAGACCACAGCAGAGCTTTTCCAGCTGAACGCCAAGGGGAGGGGGCACCAGGCTCTGCCAGGATCTCGCCAAATGGCGGCCCCTCCGTGAGGCGCTGCCGGCCCGCCACCCACTGCCGGCCCTGCCCGCCCGCCGCCAGGCCCGGCCCCCGGCACTCACTCCTCTAGGAAGTCCAAGAACAACTTCTGGCACTTCTCGGCCACCTCATCGCGGACCTGCTGGTGCTGCGGCGCCGCGCCCGCGCCCCCCACCGCCGCCACTGCCAGATCCATCCCGATCGCTGCCGCTGCCCCGGCCCGGCCCCACAGCGGTTCGCGCCACGCCGCGCACCACGTGGGCCGCGCGTCCGCCTCGCCGACCAATGGGCAGCCGCTGTGCCGCTGAGCCCCGCCCCCCGCGGCCGTTTTCGCGCCAAAGGCGAAGGGTGGGCGGGGCTGAGGGCGGGCTCTGAGGAAGCGGGCGAGCAGCAGCGGCGGGCACCGAGCCCCGCCCCCCGCACCGCCCCGCGCGACGCCCCCNCGCCCCGGGCTGCGCTGTCAGACGGCGAACGGAGCCGCCTGTGGGCTTGTCAGCGAGCTGCTCAGTGCTGCGGATGGCTTAGAGCCTTGCCACAGTGCCGCAATGTTTCCCGTTGAGAAACAGAGGCATGGAATGCTAAGGGGTTGTAAGGCACCTGCAAGATCATCTAGTCCCAACCCACCTGCCATGTGAGGGACACCTCCCATTCGACCACGTAGCTCGGGGCCTTATATCCAACCTGGTCTTGAACCCTGTCAGGGATGGGGAATCCACAACCTCCCTAAGCAACCCCTTCCACTGTGTCACCATGCTCATAGTGAAGAATTTCTTCCTAATACCTCATTTAAATTCCCCTTTTCCAATTTGTCTCCATTCCCCTTGTCCTGTCACTACAGTTCTTAACAAAGAGTCTTCCCTGTAGCCCCTTCAGACACTGGAAGATTGGTATGAGGTCTCCAAACAACCTTCTCTGATCCAGCCTCAACAGCCCCAACCTTCTCAGCCTGTCTTTGCAGGTGAGGTGTTCCACTCCTTTTATCAATTTCGTGGCCCCCTTGTAGACTTGCTCCAACAGTTTGATGTCCTTCTTATGCTGGGGAACCAGAACCTCCATGCTGCAGTGAGGCTTCCACATGGCACTGCTTCCCCCAGGAAGAAATCAGCTATGGTAGCTGGAGTTAAAATTATTGTGGTGTGGCCAGGGCACTGCTGAGGAATCCTCGAGCCAGGGAATCCCCACAATGTGTGCAGGAGGCACTTGGGCAGCTGCTCGCTGAGGAGACCCACGCCATGGAGCATCTCCAGCTTCTGAAGAACTGGCCCAGGGGGAAAGGGTGTAAACTACACCAGGTGACATTCAGGCCACAGTCTGGACACCTGGCTCCTTATTGGCACCGTTGTAGGATGGTTGAAGGCAACATTTGCCAAGCAGTGCCATGGCTGACAGCCATTCCCGAATGGCAGCTGCTGGCACACAGCGCCTGCCAGCAGGAACCACTTCCTATGAAAAATTGCTTAGAATTGCTCTGCCACCTGCAAAGTCATTAATCTCTGCCTAAATTTTGCTGTAATTAAAGCAGCTAAGGGCTCTTTTTCGGTTTTGAAACCCTTTCAGAAGTGCCAGCAGCAGCAGCCTCCTGCAGCAGCGTTTGTTCATGTTACAGTACCCTTGCCATATAGTGAACAGAGACTTAACTGCAAAATGGTAAAGAAAATAAGAGACTTGTGGAACTTACTTGGTAATTTTTAAAACACTTGTGGTGAGTAAATTCCATTTTTATGAGATGGAATAGGAAAAAATGTGCACAAGTTGGTTGTGAGGCTTGTTTTAAAAGAAATAATCCAATCTAGATGATTTCTCTCTCAAAAAAGAATCTACTACTACTCCTCATGGAAGAAACAGTAAATAATTAAAATCTGTTTGAGGAAGTTTCTGGAACCCCAGTATGAACCAGAGTCCAAGGCAGCCATATGGAGCTCCACAATGGATATTGTCAAGGCATTCTCCCCCATCACTTTCTTTCACATGGAGTGGTGTCCAATATGCTTGGAACTGACAGGCACCGGGTGAAAGCACAAAGTTTTCCTGCTTCTCCCTTCCTCCTGCCCTGGCCCACTGGGCAGGGAGCAAGCAGCTGTGAGGTGCTCCCCAGCAGGGTTATCCCAGTAGGTGTGGGCAGCCATGGGGAGCCAGGCCTGCACTTGGCTGCCAAAAGAACAGCCTGAGTCCTCCTTCCCACTGGGCAGGTTCAGACAGCTCAGCGAACACAGATGGGTTTTCACAGGAAAACGGTGCAGTTAAACTTCAGAAGCAAACTGAAACTTTGTGTTTGTTTTGAGCAGACAGATTCCCTGGCTATTCTAACCAATATGCTTTATAGTTCCTTAGTTAAAAAAATTGCACTGCTGTAATTACCATCTGTATATAATGAAGGAAAACAAAACTAAAGCCGTTTTACCTGCTGGAGAGGCAGAAGCAATGCGGATTCCTTGTAAACTGGTAAACTTCCTGCAAGTTACTGGAAATAAAGCACAGTACAGGTTTTACTTTTCCAGAACTATTACAGCAGACTTGCTACCTATGAAAACACCATAAAGGTCTTTCAGACCTTCATTAGTTGCAGGGCTTCAAACTAACACTCAGCAGCTCCCACTAAAGTATCCTGTTAAGATGACATTCAGGACAGATGCATTTTGCATTTTGATTTATGATCACAATTATTTTCTGTTAGCTATGAAAGGCTGCATGAAAGGATTCAGCATACAAAGGAATTGGGGCCTCCATCTGAATTCTTGTTCTTGTGCAGTTACTGTGAATAAATCAAGCTACAGCATGAGTTTGAATAATTCCTAACAGAATTGGTATAAGCACAGTTGTTACAGGCATCTATGCACACTTGCTGCCAAATCTAGAGCAAGAAACAGTGCCCAGGATATTTTTTTTTTTTTGTGGACATGAAATTTAAGTCAGTAATTTTGCTCCTGGTTAGAAGAATGCAGATCTGAAGTGGAATATATTACTGGTTCCGTATGAACAAAGGTAATTAAATCAAATTCATTCCAGTTGGCTTAGCTAAATAAACAACTGTTTTGAAACTTGGATTCATCAGTAGTAAGTCTGTGACAATGAGCTGTGTTTATAATCTACTTAGCTTTGCAAAGTACAAATGGTTACAGTGTAAG
Organism: Buphagus erythrorhynchus; assembly: GCA_013400855.1. NCBI lineage: Eukaryota > Metazoa > Chordata > Aves > Passeriformes > Sturnidae > Buphagus > Buphagus erythrorhynchus. Next base: position 68,157 of record VZTT01013752.1, on the reverse strand, counting down.
ATTTTCAAGTTAATAATTTGGGGAAGACTCCACAGCAAATTAATTACAACAGACTCATAAGCAAAGCTGCTAAGTGTTATTCCTTGAATTGTGCGACTTCTAAACAAAGTTTAACTTCAACATTTCCAATATTTTACCTGACTGACCTTTAGTATGATTGTTTTCTAATGGAGAACTCTTGTCATAAGACATTAAAATTAAGTCTTGTTCAATGGCAGCTGCAAAGATGATTTGCCCTTTTGTGAAACTCTACACAATTTATACACAGCCTCACTGACCTTTCTGCAGCATAACCAATATGTGACTTCTCTGACATTTAAAAATCAAGGTAGCAACAATAACACAGACCATCCACACTGTACCTCCTACTGAAAGCTTAATCATGTAAAATGTTAAACAAAAATTAAGTCAGGAGTTACAAATATGTATGAATATTAGAGCAACTATTGCAGTACCCAAGTCAGGAATTTAATCCTTTGCTCTTTGGCAGCAACACTTACAAACTGTTTTAAATTTGAAAACCAACTCGCAGATGCAGTTTACAAAAGGAAGTTTCAGATACACTGTTGCCTCTCCAAATGTAGGGAAAATTCTCTGGCTTGGGAGGAGGAGGATGATGAGAAGTAGCTTTGTGCACTGCTGCAAACTGAGGAGTTCAAGTAAGTGAATAATCTGAGAAAAAGTATGCATAGAAAGAATTTCAGAAATACTCTGACTTACAGAAACACTCAGTTTCTCTAAGTGCACAATGTTATAAATTTATAATTTAAAAAAAACTCTGAAATAAGTTGGCTTACATAATTTGGGTTTTTTTTGCCTTGGTAAAAGATGCCTGAAATCCTTGTTTTGTTTGTTATCTCAGAGGCTGGGTCAGGCAGGAAAACACATGACCTGCTCTCAAATTCACTATCCATTTATTTTCTGAAAATATTGTATATCCCTTGTGTATTCCATGAGCATATGTAAACTTGCAACCATTCTCAAATAGTAACATAAAATAAAGACCAGGCCTATAGCTTTTATACAACTTTCAAAAAAATGGGGAGAAGACAGAAAATAAATTTAAATTTTAGACAGTTATTACATCAGTAAAAAAAACAAACCAAAAAAGCCTTATTGATTGATTATCTTGTGAGGATAGTAAGTAAAAAACCAGACAGATTTGTATCTAATTTACTTTGAGAGCTTTATTTCAACCTATTTTAACAACTGCTTACAAAGATTTCCTGTTAAGAATGTTCTCACCTGCATCCCTACCTGACACTCATGTAAATTATCAACTGGCTGGTCTCTCTAGATTTTTAAATTGCAAGCATCCAGTCACTATCTTGGAGTCAGTACTTCAGAATATTCAATCTTGCTGACATAAGTTAAAAAAGCAAAATGGTTATTGCATAATTTATTAAAATATTTAGAAAATGGTACAATTTAATGTGACACTAAAATACTAATTCAAAAGTATTCCATTTCCATTAAAAATGTGCAGTTGCCAATACAAAGAGTCTTGATCTGCTAAAATATTTTCCTTTAAATAAACAACCAAGGATAAAAAAAATTACTGCGGCACTTTAATGAAGGGAAATTTTGTTTTTAATTGCATATCATAATGCTCAAATTAATCACTACACATTCACCAGCAGCAGGGGCTATGCCTGCAGTCAGATCCTATTTGCAGGGCAGAGCATTCCCAGCTCTCAGAGCAGCTCTGTCAGGGCGTCAGGCGTTTGGGATCCCTCGGGAACATGGAGGTCTGCCGGACGTTGTGCAGCCCCAGGTACAGCATGGTCACTCTCTCCAGCCCTACAGCAGATGAAAACAGCCCATCAGCACTGTCTGTCTTTGTTCCAAACCCCAAAGGAGCTGCAGGTCCCTCCCAGCTGCAGCCAGCCTCACAGGGCAGTGTGAGCACAGCCCATTGTGCAGGCATTTCCTAATCCTTGGGGCTGTAAGCACCCCAGTCATGATGGGTGGATTTTTTCCACACACCTCCTACGTTAAGGTTTCCACCTGCAACACCTTGAATCCAGTGTTCATTTCTGTGGCATCTCCTGTTTGACTGGTACTCTGCCATGAGGACCATCTACTCTGAAGAAAAGATGCAGCTTCAACTTCCCTGATGTCAGTTCTGACTGGCCTAAATTATTTTGGATTACCTGCAAATGTTGCATGATCCCAAACAGAGGAAGAAACAATCACTTATTTCTCCTCACTGCAAAACACCTTCATCAAATACACAGAGACCAGTGGCTGCTGGTATGATGGTGACTTTGATAAATCCATACATAATACACTATTTTCTTGCTTCCTTAGATTTTCCTCATTGGTCAATTTGAAAGTGATGTGCCTGGCAAGTGAGGTGGCACTTTATCTTGTGATCACCTTCTTTTTAAACTCACCAGACTGTGCCATTAGTATTTTGCCTATTTATTCTATGATGATCCTTAAGTCTCAGCTTCTCTCCTTAAATTCTCCAGGATAAACAGCCCCACAGATTTACCTAACAAGATCACTATTCAGAATTTTATACTAAATTCTGCTTTGGACTGAGCAGTATAAGTTAAGCTCAGGCTAAACAAAAACCAGATACCCACCTATTCCACCACCTGCGTGTGGAGGTGCACCAAACCGAAAGGAGTCAATATAAGCCTTTATTTTCTCCAAATCTAGAAAAGAAAAATATTGGTTTCTCACCTGCTTAATGAACCCCAAGACAAACAGACAATTGACTGCAGGACTACAAGCACAACAAAAAAATTACAAACTAACAGTAGGGTTTGACTCATTGAACATGTGAATTGTCCAGAGCTATCTAGAATTTATGACTGTAACAGTTTTGTTATATAATTTTATTAATAACTATTTATTAATAACTATTCAACAAGGTGTTGCTGGAAGACTCACTAGTTTCTTAATACCCCACTCTAGATGGTTAAACAGAATAAGATGGATTAACAGTAAGAATGTAACAGAACTATAATTTTACCACTCATATAACAAATTCTGCCCCAAATTCTTCCTCTAAAGGACACAAATGAAGTCACAACTTATGTTCTTTTAAATTGCCATGTTACCAATGCCATGATGCTTGGCTCTTTCTGTCAGCAGCTGGGGGTCGTGAATTCTCTGAGCTCCAGACAAAATTTCTTCTCCTCTCATGAACATATCATATGAGTTAGAGGTTTTCTGGAAACACAAAAAGGAGTTTATTTCCTAACTTCACTTCCATAGTTTGCAAATATTTACCTCTCAATAACTTAATTTTCTGATATCCAAAGCTGTAAAAAAAGCCTATTTTCTGTTAAAGTGTCCGCTGCCCTGGACGGATGTTTTTGCCACTTTCCAGTGATGGCAGCAGTGTTTGACCATGGAGATATCTTCATAAACCTCTCCAAGTTTTTGCTCATTTCTTGCTGGTATGTTTTCACCAGTGAAGAGAAACTGAAATCATTTGAAAAGTCATGTAACCCTGACCTGATCATGTTATCATAATTTCAATTACAGCAAAACTGGAACTAAATGATCTTTAAAGACCCTTCCAATCTAAACCATTCAATGATTCTATAGTCATATTAATACACTTTAGCTGTATTATCAAATTATCCCTACATGGAATAATTTAAACTAAAAAAAAAGAGAAAAAGAAACCCAATTTGACAACAGCAAGGAATTTTACTTACAGGGTTGGCTGGGTCTGGCATTGTATAAAAAGGCCTCACAGCAAGAGGATATTTGTCAAGAATGTAGAAGTCTGTATCGTACTGAATAAGTAATTTTGAACAGTTAGTACAAGAGAAAACTAAATAAAAATACAAAAACCAGAAAATAAAAGAGAAAGACAGAACCAGTGAATCTTTGAAATAAAATTAAAAAAAATTCCCAATAACTTCCCACAATATTGTCTAAGTTATCAATAAAAGTGGTACATTCTTTCTCAGTTTTTCAATACTATTTCTAGTGTAAACTTACATATGCTGAACAGTAAAATGTGTTGCTGTAACAGGTAGGTTTTCCCCCCCCCACCCAAAGATCTCATCTTCTCCTATAGATTTTATTAAAATGTGGTTTGCTTTCTTTTTTTAAAGTCTCCTAAGAAGTGACTTTGGAACATACTAGCCTGTTTGGTATCCTCAGTACAACATATGACAAAAATAGATATAAAAGACTGAAAATATTTTGAAACTGCTTATTAATGACAAAGACAAAACTGACAGTAGATGAAATACACAGCACCAAAATGGGAATGCAGTCAATTAAAAAATGGTAATCACCAACTCTTCATAACTTCTGCATGTTCTGTTTACACGTAGGTATTTACACCAACCCTGTGACTCCACAATATCAGGTTTCAGATTCAGTACCAAATTTATTTACTCTAAAATGATTGCTACCTTTTCCTTTACCAGGCGTCCCAGGAGCTTTTCATTAGGTGTGCTGAAAAAGATTATCATCATTAAAATGAAGTGATTTAAACTTGTACTGATGATATACTTCACAAAGCCCAAAAGATTACAAGCTACAGAGCTGCTGCACCCTGACCCTTAGAAATTCTAGCACTTGTTTATACTTTGGGTTGTGCACACAGAAATTGCAGAGATAAAGTATATTTATTTGTTTCTAAATATTTTGTATTGGTCCTGGAAATCCCTTAAATTAACTGGCAGGTAATATTTAGGTAATATTACCTAAAAATATTCTTGCTCTCAATGTAACTTCTTCCTAGTTACCATATTCTGATTACTAAAGAACTGTGCACTCTTTTTCCTATTGCCATACATCTTTGTGTATGACACAATAAGTGAGAAACACATGAACAGTTGTTGAGGAAATTAATTTCCTCCAGCAAACTCTTACGATGGAAAATTTATTTGATGCACAGATCGTTTAACTTAAAATCATACAGTACCCTAATGGTGCTGGATACACTATGGGGAAGAACAGAACTGTTCTAATTCATTGAATGTCTTTAGTAAAGTTTATATATAAACTGCTAATTAAACCATCTCTCTCTCTGAATCAATGGGAATTCATCAAGATTGTTTAATCATTTTCCTGAGAGGTGGAAGGAAGAAATGGAAGGGTGTTACTTAAAAGAAAAACCTTAAGGCAGCAGAATCTTTTTGTTTAATCCTATTCAAAGACATGTTGTAATTCACATGAAGGACTGTAACTGCTGGACAAAAAACCACCTCCTTAGAAGGTTCAAGTTGCTCTTACTTATGTTGTCACTTATTTTCTGTCAGATTTCAGAGTCTGTATCTACAGTCTACGTTAAAAGAAAGGATTATTTTCACATCCACTCATATACTTGTCAAGAGATCTGGATAAAAGTGCTGTCTATTCCTCTAAAAGCTGTGGTTCCTTATTGAGGGCTGTCAGGTGCTCAGTACAAATCTGACACTTCACTACCACTTTCCCAAGACTGACACAGTTTTGTCTTGCCAAGTACCTGAGATCCTCTTCATCACCCATCTCCACACCAGCCTCTCGAAGCATGGCCACACCTTCCCGGTATTCCAGTCTCAGAGTTGGCTCCAAAAACTTAAACGGCTCACAAGGGAACTGCTTGCTCACTGTCTGAATTTCAGTTTGGAATCTACAGACAAAGAAACAACAGAAGCAAAATACAAAACAGTCAAGAACTTGCACCTAAAAATGATTTTGTGATTTTGCCACAAGAGGTCCCTCTTGCAACATAAAATCTGTAATAAAATCACTACTGGAGAAATTCTGTAATGAATTGTTTCAACAAAATTAATGCGTCTACTTTACTGATGTTAATATTTTACTACTACTTCTGTTTAATCCCTTTTGTAAGAAATAATCGATTAGGTCAAATTTTCACAGAAAAGACACTGAAATCATCCCTTTTATTTGTAGTATTTATCTGGGTTCTTTTTCGATTTGAATAATATTCAAATATAAACAAGACATTTCCTTCTGGACAGACGAAGATTTGCATTTCTGCTGGCAAAACAGTCTAATTTGTAAGCAAATGGAAACCACTTCCTAAACTTCTAGCCTGGCTTTTTAATGAGTTAGACTGTGAATAATGGAAAATAATCCTTGCTGTTATCATGGAACAAATGCAGGCTGGTATAATCACTTTTATTCAAGAAAAATTACTTATTTTCAAAAAATAGTTTTTGAAATAGAACAATCTACCAGTAGTGGCACAAAAAGAAGGACATTTTAAATTAAGGATGGATCATTTCTCTTAGGAAGTCCTTTCAACAGCAGACAGCAAGTTTCTTAGTGCCAGCCAGCATACTCCAGGAGAGTTGCTAAAAGTAGTTTACTGGTCTATGGCTTGGTCTATGGCTTGAGTGAACCTTAGAAGTCAGGCACAAACAAACAGTTAAGAGCAAAGCAAAAATATGCTTCAAAGTTGTGTTGTAAATCAGACTACCAATGATTACCTGACAAACTGAGGATAAAAGGCTTGCCTACTTCATTCCGGAGTGCAAGAGATGTCAAACAAACAGTGTTACTCATTAAAAGAAGGAAATGCTTTAATTACCTTTCCTGAAGTCCCTTGAATATCTGCACCAAGGTATCTGCAATCTCATCTACCACTTCATGATAGTGGTAATTAAAAGCCATTTCAATATCCAGACCAACAAACTCAGTCAGGTGTCTGTGTGTATTGGAGTCCTCAGCTCTAAATACTGTAAAATTAAACACCAGAAATTCTAACTGACCTGAAATTACCATTCCAGTTGAAAAATAACAATCATTTGAATTATAGACATGACAATTCTCACTGAAAGACAGATAGAACAAGCAGCCTCAGAGCATCATTTGTAACAGTGGCAGGATTACTGCAGTTGTGGTACTCAAAGGATACAAGATAGACACAACCATAGAGAGGCAGGATCTCTGCTTAGACCGACAGACACAAGTGGAAAAAACAGACAAGCTTTCAAGCACACAAGAACTTTCAGATTTGAAAACTGTCTTTTTCAGAGGAAATGGACTTGTACACGTGTGTGTCTTCTGGGATAGGTACACGAGTCTAAAATAAACACGTCTTCCTATAAACCATGACTCATCTGTTAGTGATTAACAAGAAATTTAAGACCTTCTGAATTACTTGGAATATTTTTTTTTTGTTTTATAACCTGTTATTGACTTGTTTTCAGCATTTAGAGGTTAAGCATCTTTAAACCAACCATGTGAGGTCTTCGAAGAAAACTCTTGTATTGCCACCTAAAGAGGCCATGTCCTACCAGCTTTTAAGAAAGAGAGCATGGGATTAGAAATTATTCATTTTTTTATTATTTACTGACAGTTAAAAGTAAGCTTGTTCTAAGTAATGTTCAGCAACATGTACAGCGACTCCTCTGTCAACTCTACTGTCATCAGTTGCCTCAACTGAAATTTGGTTTGGCAAGTGAAACTATACCAAGTGAAATGATTCAAAGCTTTAGTGGGTGTGGGGGGGTGTGTGTGGTATCGTACTTGTACCACAGCTGCTAAAAGCCACCAGGACACACTTCACACGTTGCTTAATGCAAAGCTTTTCTTACCTGGCCCGACGCAGAAAACCTTTTCAAAGTCAGCACATATACACATCTGCTTGTACAGCTGTGGGGACTGAGCCAGGTAGGCACTGGTTTTGAAGTAGGATACAGTAAACACATTGGCTCCTCCTTCACTGGCAGCTAGAAAGCAAGTGCTTTTATAAGGAATTACTGAAATAAAATCAAGTAATTATTAAAATAAAAATGTAAAAAATCAGTCAGAGGTAGAATGATAGATTGATTATTGGTCTTACATTTAAAGATCAGAAAGAGAATTTTCTTCAAAGCATATCAGAGGAAAAAAGATATATTTGCATCCATCCATTCATGGCAAGGTAAATTCTGAAGTTCAGGACTGTCACACCTTGTCCCGAAAATCTGCAAATTTAGCTGGGGTAGTTTAAAATGTTACTATTTCAGCTGGCCTTCACCTTAGAGTGACAACAGCAGAGAATACGTATCTGTACTAACACATCTACCTGCACCCCCACATTTCTGTGAAAACCAATCTCTGCCAGTGGCTCAGGCTGTCAGGGGTTCATTGCAGAGCCTGCGAGCAAAGTGCATATCCTGTTTTGCCAGGACCATCCTCTCTAACTGAAGACATAAATACCTTTCACAGCCAATCCCAAATTTACCAAAGGGCATGAGCCAAAGCTACAGAGCTTTTTCTCAGTTTGAGGCAATTTTCATAGACAGCTACAAGAGCAAGGATCACATGCATTTCCCTTACTGCAAAGCACCTACCAAAACTGCACCACTTCACCTGGCCAATTCCCAGTGTGTGACATGAGAGGTGCAGTAGCCTAACACAGGTAACTTTTAACTTCAAATTAAACCAGTTATGATGTTTAAATTGGAAGTTCAGTAAGGATTGCATTGACTTAATTTAGTTAATTAACTTAGCTAATTTTACAAAATATGGTCTCATCCAAACAACGGGATGCTTGCTTGCTTTCAATGAGATGCTGCACACTTCCTCAAAGGTCCTACATAAATAAACTAATTGGAAGCCTTTTAGTACTTCATACTATATAACTGACTCCACGGGAAAAAGTCCAATCTTCTAGTTCAATGACACTTTTCATGTTGAAAGAACAGCTGCTTACATGCATTTTATTAAAAAGCTCACTTGTTATCTCAGTCAAGAGATGTCTTCCAAAATAGAAATACAAAAGCATAAAATTCTGCAAGCAAGATGTGCACTTTATGTACAATAACACAGTAACACAAATGTTCTCTGATTTCCCATGCCATGTATCTTAGTGGCATCAACAAAACCTCAAAGAACACCAATAAGATGGAAGAAAAACCTCCATCCGTAAATCAAGCTGTTGGACTTTTGAAAACAATACAGCAAATCAAAAGGACTAGAAGCAAAATCTACATTTCAGACCTTAAGGCTGAAGCTGTTATTCCACATTTCCAAAAGGAAAAGGTCTACCACCTTCTGTTCTGCCATATTCTCATTGCTTAAGAAGTGACAAATTACGCCATATAATGACATCATATTTTATACCATATGTTTGTTGCAACATCTTTATGATGGAATGTGCTTTTAATCTAAATTAAACTTTTTTTTAAATACTGAGAATGGAACAGGCAGTGCTCAACACTGAGAACACTGATTTGAAAAATAATGCATATGATCAGAATTAAACATTGATATGCATTGCCAACTACATAAAGCAGGCAGTAATATATAATTTTTCTTGTCATTCTTTTAATAGCCTATATCAGGACAAAAGTAAAGACCAACTCTGACACCTGCTAGAAGTTTGCTATGNATAAAAGATAGGTACAGATAGGTACACGGAGCAACTATAAAAAAAGCACACCTGTAGCTGCTGGATCACATATACAATACCTGAAATGATTTTGGGAGTCTGAATTTCCACAAATCCCTTGCGAATAAGAGTTTCTCGGAAAAGCTGACAAATACCAGACTGAAGGCAGAAGATTGCCTGACTAGTGGAGGTCTACAAGAAGAAGATAAAGTAATGAATCCTATGTTAGTTTTTCCTGACTCTACTACTTCTTCTGGACAGCTGAAAGGATGAATTCCTTCCCTCAGGAATACCTGATTATTGTATCTGCCTAAACAGTGAAAAGTGTGAATCTGTAATTGTCTGTTACACAGAAGGAAACAGGAAAGCAAACCAGAGAAATTATTAATTTCAATTTATAGCATATTCAGTTATAAACGAGGCACTATGGTCAATTCTACATTTTAAAAAATATCTGATTTATGAGATGTGCTTCTGCAAATAAAGGTTTTATAGCAAGAAATTGAATAAAAACACTGAATCTATTAAAAAGCTTTCAGCACACTGAACTAGAACAGCTGCAGAATACACAGTGCATGATAAAAGCAAAGCCATTAATAACTTACATAAAGTAGAAATGTCTGTCTGCTAAAGGCTACCAAATACAATGTTTTTCATGAAAAAACACAGCCACATATTAACCATGTACAACACTGCCACAAAAACATCCAAAACCCAAGGTCTACACTTCAACATTTAAGCAGCCACATAACACCTGTTGATATGAACTGCAGTTTGGTTTTTTTTTTTTTTTTTAAACCATGC